>CM034152.1:632078334-632201723 GCA_019776745.2 Taxus chinensis
TACACCTTTGCCATAGTTTTATTCCCTGCATGTTTTGCTTGAGAAGTCTCTTCATACTTTTTTTTCTGGAATCAATCCATTCCTGGGTTTGAGTGATCATGTACGGATCCCATGGTTGTTTCCTTGTTCCCATGTTTGTCTAGAATGGGGTCTGTAATTTGGGTCCCTCATTCTCTGTTCATTGTCTAAAATCTCTGGGCTCTCCTAATTCCTTTCACGCACTACACAATAAATTTAGTTCTTGTCATTTTTTCATTAAATACGTGAGGAAATTGAATTGATGTAGTCTCGGAGGACTGTATTTGAGCCTTGTAATATTTCTAAATTTCTTTTTCCTTCAAGAAAATTTCATCTCAGTCTCAAATGGTTATCTTTCTGCATTTTACAGTTTGACGGGCATTTCTCTTGGTCAAAATTACATCCTTGCATTGACAAGAAACGTGGCTTCTTTCAGTTGGTCAAAGGATGGCAGGAAAATGCTTTAACTTATATCTTTTTACTTTTTTGGAAAAAGGGAAAATTTCATCCCGTAGCTCCACTCAATTCTAATTGGTTGTTTGGGCACTCATGTTGCATCTTCTAATTGGATGGGGCATAGCGGGTTCTTTTTTGAACTGTTTATTTTTTTGGCTACTTGGCAAAAAATTTACCCGCCCCATTTCAAACCGACCAGGCTTTGGATTCAAGAGGGGAGTTTTGAAATGGTAGGGAAAAATCCTTACTCTTTGACCCCATAGAAGGACACGGTTATTTAAAGGTGGAAATGCATGCATTTGGAGGAAATTTGATGTTTTTCTTTTTTTTTTTTTTCCTTCTGGAGAAATGGAGGTAAAAATTCTAAAATGGATGTGCGCCCCTACCAAGTCATTTTGAATCATTGATGTTTTTGAGTTGCACTCATATAACGACACGTGGAGGCTCCACCAGGTTTTCTTTCCTTAGACTTTTTCAGCACTTCTTAAAGGTCCTAAGACACGTGGTGAGCCTACGCTCATTCAAGGTCTCAACTTTTGAGTACCATCTCAAGATAAACCATTATGACGCGTGGCAGTTTGAAAAGTCTATAGGTGGGGAGGTGGACATTGGGGGCAACTTGGATTCTTTTCCTCTTCTCATCAAAAGGATTCAAACATCAAAATGGCCTGTAAGCCCAAAAAAGCATAGTAAAAATTTTGTTCCAGTCAACAGTGTAGGTGCAGGCTTTCGGGGGAAATTTGGAAAATTTTCTTGTTGTGAAAAAAGGAGCTAAAGTATAAAAGGAAAGCATGTTTCCACTAGGACCCACATTGGGACACTAGTCAAACCCATTTTTTGAAGGCAAAAGGGTGGAGCTGTGGGGGAAACTTGGAAATTTTTTCCTTTTCCCAAATGGAGGTGAAATAGTAAGATTTGGCAGGAGTTCCTCTAGGACCCACCTTAGGACATGTGTCAGGATCATTTCTCAAAAGTGGAGGTGCGGAGCAAAGTATGAAGATTTTACATTTTTCCAAAAGTTGTAAAAGGAAAAAGGGAACCCACGGGCCCATTTTAAAGTGGATCTCCCACATGTATGGTAAAAATTCAAAATAGAAATCAACGACAGATGTGCATTCTGTATTTGATTTTTCTTTCCTTTTCACTCCGAGGCTCACGGGGAGATGCGATTCTTCATGATTTCCTTATATTTCTTTTTTGCTTTCTTGCATGCCAAATAGGAAAGGGGGAAATATTTGTTATGTCAGTTTTGGTGACGAAGATCTGGGGAATGTATTTTTTCCATTAAATGAGAATTGCCTATGGCTCGATCTCATATTCCCATTTTCCTTTTCCTTTTCCCTTCTTGCCAAACAGCAAAGAACCCAGATTTCATAGATTAGGGGGTGGAAGTGGTTGGCGAGTAGAGAAAAAAGTATCTACTAGAAGAGTTATTGAATGTGGGAGATATTTGACAGGATCTACCTCGCCCCCTTGATTACTTGACAAATTTTTATAGATCTAATTTTTGGGCATCACGATCGGAATCATGGCGAGCACTGGTGCATTCAATGTTTTGATTTTTTGGGGGCAAAAAGGCTTCATTGTAAAATGTTATAAATAGGCATGAATTTTCCACAAAAAGGGTTGGAGGTTGGAAGGTTGGAAGGTTAGAGTGTTAGAGGTTAGAACTGATTCTCTAAGAGAAAATCTTGATAGAAATCATCTTTCTAAGAAACTATCTAAAGAAACCTTTGTATCTCCTTTTAGTTAAATTTGATCATGTCAAGGTGGTTGCGAGTGTACATCCATTGACTAGCTTTGAGATTGTTTGAGAAACTTTACCCTGCTAATAAATTTAATAAAACTTGAGTTAATCTGTATTATTTTTGGGGAAAAGAAATAGTTTTCTTCATTTCTAAATGTCTTCAAGTAGTTTTTCTTGTTCCCATGGCATTCTTACATTGAAATTTGTGTGAATCACACAATATCTTATCTTTGTTATAGTTTGGTGGCATTTGCAATTTCATTTGACAGTGAAATAAAAAAAATTAAAATCCGTGTGACTCCTACCATGACTATGAGATTGTTTGTTAGCCTTTGACAGTGTCTTAGGCGTGACGAAATAGAGATTGATAATATTTAGTTAAGTTTTTCCAATTTGAGCCTTTTATTTTGGATCCTTAAATTTTGTGTGAAAAATCTTGATCTGGGCCTCCTTTGAAGCACATATTCTCGTTAAAGGAATATCTTAGCTACCCTAAAGCATTCTGCTGATTCGAGCTCTCCATTTTTGTAAAATTCCTCAAAAACCTGGTATAATCAACTTTATCCTACTTCACCTCGCACCAAAATCATTCAAGAACAATTAGTCTTACCCATACTACCCCTAATTGTCCTATATGTATACATATGCATAATTTCTATTACCAAAAAGAAAGAAACACTCAGGTTTCATTGTCTTTAGTGGCCTGAACCTTGCTTAGAAAATATCTCCATTATCTAGATTGACAACTCATGAGAGTTAGTTTTGTAGTTATCATATATTCTTCAAAGTTCTTCTGGTACACACTTCACAAGGAAGGAATTCCCCCAATCTACTCCATAAAAAATAGGGCTACAAAAGGGTTTCTCTCCCACTGGTTGAAGGCCCCAACAACCATAAAGTAGTACGGATAGATCAACTCCTTTCTAGGTTGTTATCCATTCCTCCCACATTGAGTGATTAAGAGGTTCCCGTTAGAATCCAATCCTCAGTTACAAAATGACTCACTCTGAATCTATATGCCTCTCTTCTCTAACGCTTCCTACCCACCTATGATTGCTACTCATACGTCTGAAGGAGAATCAATTTGGGTTACCAACACACTTATTGGTGGCCACTTGCTTAGGACAGAGTGATTGCAAGGAGCATTCTTCAGAACCTGGGTCAACACACTTCCTCTGTATGCTCAAAGTTCTAATATTTATTTTTCGGCATCATCTGTGTTCAGGTCTTGTAAGACGTGTTCAAAGTTACAGTTCTATGTGCAATATTTCCATTTTCTACAGTTATTGCACAAAGTTTCATTTTAAAATCTTGGTAGAGAAAAAGTCAGATCATTCCCATCTCTAGTTTCTAGTATTGACAGACATTTGACAGATCATAGTTTAGTGCATTTTCACAAATAAGGTGGGAAATCCTTAGTTACCAACTCCATGTTGATCTAATTTCTTAATGAGTACCAGTGTCTTAACCTCTTCAAGTGAGTTTTTTTTACTAATCTTTGCAAAGCTGGAAGGAAGAAGGTATTTCTTTTCTAGAGATCCTGCTAGGAAATTATTTCCAGAGCTAGGAAAAACAAACTCAAAAGGAAGAAAATCCTGGAGAGTTATTGGATATCAGGAGTCAAGAAAAGAAGTCTTCATTGATGAAAGTGAATGGATTATCATTGAATATTTCCATTCAAGTGATTCTGAATCAGGTGGTTTTTTTGGGGAATTAAATTCTCCATCTTAAGAGGGGCCTTCATTTGATTTTGAAAAGTTTTCTTCTCATTATGCTCCTATCTTTTCAAAATTTGATAGGAATTTTCAAGAAACAAGGCCTTTAGGGGATATCCATTTTGAAATCTATACTCCTATGTTTCAAATACCCTTTGCCCTTTATCAATTTGTCTCCCCTTTAGGATCACCTCCTCAAAACAATATGGCCCTGCTCCTACCCAGACCTCCTTTTGTTGTAAACGAATTTCATCTTATAAATTTTATAGGGATAG
The DNA here is from genome assembly GCA_019776745.2 of Taxus chinensis. Taxonomy (NCBI): domain Eukaryota; kingdom Viridiplantae; phylum Streptophyta; class Pinopsida; order Cupressales; family Taxaceae; genus Taxus; species Taxus chinensis. The sequence continues at coordinate 632,082,546 of CM034152.1, forward strand.
CTGGTTATCCAAATGCAGTTCCCCAGGATGTAAGAAATAGATTACCAAAGTTCTAAGGAAACAACGCTATAACTAGTGCTGAACATTTAAAACTTTTTATTAATATAATAGAAGACTTTGAGATTTAACATGGAGATGTATATATCAAGTTGTTTATCCATACTCTGGAGGATGATGTAAGGGACTTGTATAAATATTTTCCAGATAATTCCATTAATTCTTGGACAAAGATGGAAAATGCATTTAGACTGCAGTATAGTGATAGAACTGACCCTAGGTTTCTTCTATTAGAATTTTAAAATATCAAGAAAAATCCTAATGAATCAATACATGATTTCAACACAAGTTTTAACAGGACCTTGAAAATATTTCCTATTAGCTTAAGGCCATGTGATAATAATGTTTGATCAAATATTCAGATCAGTTGATAAAAATCTACTTACTACTTGAGGGACAAAAACCCTACTAATTTTAGGTAGGCCTTCACCATGGCTCTACAAAATAAGAATAACATCAAGGCAATTGGAAAGCCTCCAAAAAGGGAGGGTGTAAAACTAATTAACCCAGCAAAGCCTCAAACACGTAAGGCTGCTTATTTGGAGGAAGTTGTGAAAACTTTGGTCGGCGCTGTCAAAGAAATATCATACAAGTTATCCTGGGAAGAAAAGGGAATTGGGTAGAGTTCACAAGGTCAACACAAGAAACAAGGCCAAGACAAGTTTATAAATCATCAAAGATATGATGAAAGAGGAAAGGGGCCTGTTGAATTTGGAAATAAACAGTCCCAAGCCAGGGAAAACAGAATGGTACCTAATCCTTTGGCTTCCAGAGTTGATGTTCTGGAGGAGAGAGATGTCATTGATTGGTGTGATAGATGTTTCATGCCCCATGCTCTATGTGAGGAAGATCAGATAGAAGAATAAGAAGCTGATGATTATAATGATTATGATGTCTGTATGATGGGTTGTTGCATGAGCTCACAACAGGGGGCAACTTCAACTTAAGTGATAAGTGCTAGAACTAATGCTGATTTTTGGGACTGCATCCACCGGGTACTTATTCTTCCTCCCTCTCATACTTTAGAATTAGATGTTCTACAAGCTTTTGAACTGCCTAATAATGACTTTGAATATTTAAGAGCTTTAATGATAAAGAATTATGATGGAGGAATCCCATCTAAGAAGGATAGGCAATTTTTTATGAATGTTGTGTGGCTCAAGAAAGGAACACAACACAAGAGATAGGGTTGTCCAAAGGTACGGGCCTCCGGATAAGCCAAAAACTCCTTTTCTTTCAAATATTCCTAAAGAGGCTCCTAAGAAATATGCATCTTCCAGAGGCCTTATTGTCCCAAACAAAACTCATGCCCCTCCTCATGGCCAAGCTGTCAAAAGTCCTGTGCTATCTAATGAGTGTGCTGGATCAAGATCTCGGTTCCAATTGTCAACTTTCTTAGGATTCTTGAGCACAAGAAAAGGGCTTTTGAATATTTGGGCCTGAAAGAGGAGAAGACTACCTTCGGTAGAAATATAAACATTATGGAAACTACCCCAGTCATTGAAGAGTTAGAAACACCACCAGTGTTGGAGGAACTAGGTGAACCACCTGAGGTATATTTGGGGACATCCTTGGTGGACTCTTAGATAAATGTGGATCCATTCTTAACCACTCTAACCATTAAGGAAAGGATGTTGCATAATTGTATGTTTTATTCGGGGGCATCATGCAATGTTATGCCTCTGGAAGTTATGAATGAACTGAACATCAAGGTAAGAGTAGCATATGGGAAATGCACTACCATAGATTCCAAAGAGGTGCTAGTGGTGGGATGTGTGAAAGATCTGGTGGTACAACTTCCAGCCTATTCAGGTAGGAACTTGAAGCTTTATGTAGTTATTGTTGATTGCCTAGCCAAGTGGGATATGTTGTTGTCTAGAAAATTGGTTGCAAGTGTTGGTGGGAGTGTTCAAATGGATATGTTCTATTCCACCATCCCAATTGAGGGAAGCCTTGTCAATTTGTATGGGGAAAATAAGATTTTACACCTTATTGAAGATCCCAACAATCCATCCTATGAGGTATTATACATAAGTGTTTATGTTGATAAATTTTAGGATATGATGATGGAAAAGAACACAAGATTGAAGAGTGCAAGTGTCTTAAACAAGTAGGCTGTCCTTGGACTCTATTATTTTATGGAGCTTGCTCCAAGTTTGGAAATGGTGTTGGTGTTGTTTTGATCTCTCCAGGCTAGTAAAATTTTGTCGTTTCCTTCAAAATAGACTTTAAGTGTACTAATAACATTGCTGAGTATGAGGCACTATTGTTAGGTCTGAGGATTTCTTAGAAATATGGTATTAAAGACATCATTGTCAAAGGAGATTCAAAATTAATTGTCAAGCAAGTCAGAATACTGTATGCCACAAAAAATCAGTGAATGAAAAAATACAAGCATGCATTTTTGGATTCCATTGAGATGTTTGATTCATTCAACATTGTGCATCATGATAGGAAGTTCAATGATGTGGTAGACAAGCTTGCTATTTTGGGATATCGGTTTGATAATTGTGCAGTGTCCCCATATTGTGAATATGATGTTAAAGTATTAATAAGGCCATTTGTCCCTTACAACATTAAGCATTAGCCAAATTTTTGATGGTGATGCTCATGTTAGTATATTTCTACAGAACAAAGGGGAGTTTTTCAATCAAAATATTGATTGGGAACCAATGGTGTGCATAGTAGAGGGTAAAAAAACCTTGTTTGGTAAAGGCATTATCGAACTGAAGACTAATACCATTCCTAGAGGGCTGGTTACTCTTGAATCCAACTTTGATAATGGTGATTGCATTATTAAAATATGCATAGTAGCCTCAAGGGATATTGAGGAGCATGATCTTGATACAAAGGAGAAGCCAAGGAAGATTTGGTTGGGAAGCAATCTCAGCAAGGAGAAAAAATAGTCTTATGTCTAATTGCTAAAAAAATATCAAGATTGCATGGATTGGACTTATTCTGAACTAAAGGAATACAGAGAGGATTTGTTTCAACATTAAATTCCCTTGGAATCTAATGGAAAACTATTTAGGTAGAAACAGAGACCAATCAATCCACTCTTATCTCTCAAAATGCAAGAAAAACTGAAGAAACTAAGAGATGGAGGGATTATTCAACTCACAATGTATTCTTCCTGGGTTGTAAATCTAGTACTAGTCATAAAGAAGTATTGTCACATTACGTTGTGTGTGGATTTCAGAAATTTGAATAGAGCATCAATGAAGGATAATTATCCTTTACCAAACACGGAAAAAATGCTGCAGCTAGTGACTAGTTCTGAGATACTTTCTACCCTAGATGGTTTCTTTGGTTATAACCAAGTTGTGGTGAAGGAATCAGAAAGAATTAAAATAGCCTTTACCACGCCTCGGGGAACTTATGTGTATGTCAGGATTCTCTTTGGTCTGATGAATGTTGAAGTAACCTTTCAAAGAGCAATGGATGTTGCTTTTTCCAGTTACATCAATGATTTTATTGTTGTTTACTAGGATGATGTGACTGTGTTCTCTTGAAATTTAAGTGATCACTTGCTTCACTTAGAGAATATGCTGATAAGATGTAGAGAGTATGGAATTTCACTCAATCCAAAGAAGTGCCATTTTGGAGTGTAGAAGGCAAAGTTGCTTGGTCACACTACGTCACAAGAGGGAGTAATGATTGATCCAGAAAGGTTAGAGGCCCATCAGAAAAGTCCCGATTGTAAGAAACAAGAAAGGAATTCAGTCTTTCTTTGGGCAGATAAACTTCATCATAAGGTTCATATCAAAATTTTCTGAATTTACCATTCTAATCACTGGTATGCTAAAGAAGTACCAACTTATTAAATGGGAAGAGGATGCCATTCAATATTTCAATGGAATCAAGGAGCCATTAAAGCATGCCCCTATTTTAGTAGCTCTAGATTATAAGAAGTTTTTCCAACTATTTTCCTTTGCTTCGGAAAACATTGTTGCATCTATCATGTTGCAGAAGGATGATGAAGGTGTTGAGAGGCCAATTGCATTTTTTAGTAAGGCATTGCAAGGAGCTGAGCTGAAATAAACTATTATGGAGAAACATGAATTTGCCTTGCTGAAAGAAATAAAGGTTTTTAGGCCTTACATTCTGAGTTCCAAAATTGTTTCTTATGTTCCCCACACCATGATCAAAGACATCTTATTAGAGATGCAGGTCTCAAGAAAAATATGCAGATGGGTGAACAAGTTGCAATAATATGACATGGACATCAAAACCACGAAGTTGGTGAGAGTTTTAGGCTTGGCTAAGATTATGGATGAGCGCAACTTGAAAACTATTGAGGTTTATGAGGTAGAATAAAGGAGGGTAGATGTATTTGAAAAATTGATGAGTTCTAAGTGGTACAGGGATGTGATTTTTTATCTCAAACATTTATACTACCCTGAGTATTTGAGTAAGAACCAAAAAAGGGCCCTTAAGTTGTCTTCCCAGAAATATGTCATTATTGACTATGGGTTACCATGGAAGAACCTTGAAAGAGTCCTCTTAAGGTGTGTTACTAAATATGAATCTCCCAAGATAATTGTTGATCTCCATGGAGGAGTTTGTGGGGGGAATTTTTCTAGAAAGGTCACAACATGTCATATCCTGAGGGCCGGTTATTGGTGGCCAACTCTCTTCAAGGATGTAACTCTTTTGGTTGGAAGATGTGAGAGTTTCCAGCAGTTCTCTCAAAGACTGAAATCTTCAGGCTCACTTCCTTTGCACCTACATCAATTAAAGCCCCGTTCAAGAAATGGGGAATGGATTTCATTGGTAATATTTTAGATCCTTCAAGTACTGGTCATAAGTGGATTCTTGTAGCCACTGATTACTTCATCAAATGGGTGGAGGCAATCGCCACCAAGAGAGAAAAACACCAAATTTTCGTGAACTTCATGCTGAACCATATCATCTATAGGTTTGGGGTGCCAGTGAAAATTGTTTGCGACAATGCCATGAGTTTCAGAGTTAAACCCTTGGTGGCAATGTAAAGAGAATATGGGATAAATTTTACATATGCCTCTAATTATAATCCCCAAGGAAATCAACAAGTTGAGTCCACTAATAAAAATTTGCTAAAGATTATCAAAAGAAACTTGGAGCTTAAAAAGAGAAAATGGGGGTAAGAAGTTTAAGTTTGGTGTCTGGGATGATTGAATTACAGTTAAAAGAGCCACTGGGAAGAGTCCATTTTTGTTGGTGTATGGAACTCAGGATCTGCTACCCCTACATATGTAATTATCCTCATATCATTTCATGCAACAACTGGAAGATCAAGAAGTAATTCCATATGATGCCCACATTAGCCACATTGTTGAACTTGATTGAAGAAAGGATGGCATCCAACTAAAGGCATGTAAAGTTAAAAGAAAAGTTGAAGAAGTTATTTGACAAGAAGGTCACTCCCAGAGCTTTCAATGTTGGAGATCTTGTACTGCTATGGGATAGTAGGCATGAAGATAAGGGAAAGCATGGAAAATTTGACACATTATGGATGGGCCCTTACTCCATTGATATTAGGATTGGTGAACATACCTTTTTCCTTAAGGACTTAAATGGGGAATTGCTTAAATTTCCTGTTAAAGGTAGGCATCTGAAACCTTTCCTAGATTAATTTCCCATAATCAAAGTGAGCATCACCTGTACAGTGTATAGTTTGTTGGTTTGTTTTCTATTTTTTTTGTTTTTACTCATTCTGCTCCTTACTGACCTCTTTTTGCTGGGTTTCTCTATTTGTTTTTGGGAGATGGCTCTGTTTCTCTGTTCTGAAAACTTACTCCTTTTCCTAATGGATATTTTTGGCACTTGGTCTACCTTTGTTCTTGTGGCACTAGCAGGGAGTTCCCATCCCCAAGTCAAAGTCGATGTTAGTGCTCAAAATATTCTCACCCCATTTTTCTATTAAAAATCTATCAATTTATGGCCTCTACCATATTTTATCTCCCCATGTTGTGCCTGAGAAGTCTTTTCCTTCCTTTTATTTCCATAATCAATCCATTCTTGGGTCGAGGATCACATATGGATCCTTGGTTGTTTCCTTGTTTCTTTGTTCGTCTAAAACTTTGGCTCTCCTATTCTTTCTACTTTTGACAGTCCATATGTTTTGTCCTTGTCATTTTTTCCCTAAATACTTGAGTAAAATGAATGGATGTAGCTTAAAGGAATGTATTTGAGCCTTATAACATTTCTAAATTCTCTGTCCTTGGAGAAAATTTCATCTCCAGGCTCAAATCATCATTTTTCTACATTTTACAGTTTGATGGGCATTTCTCCTAGTCAAAATTACATCCTTGCATCAATAGGAAACATGGCTTATTTTTCTTGCTCAGGGGATGGCGGGAAAATTCTTTAACTTATCCCTTTTTGATTTTTTGGCAAAAAGGAAAATTTTGTCCCGTAGCTCCACTCAACTCTGATTGATTCTTTAGGCACTCATGTGGCTTCTTCTAATTGGATGGGTCATGGCGGGTTTTTTTTTGAACTTGTTCTTTTTGGATACTTTGGGAAAAAAGTTTGAACCTACCCCGTAGCCTCGTTAGGCTTTGATTAAAGTGAATTTTAAATGGTAGGGAAAAATCCATACTTTGACCCCATAGAGGGACACATGGCAAGGTTAAATACAGAGATGTGGGCCTTAGGAGGCAAGTTGGATGTTTTTCCCTTGTGGAAAAATGGAGTAAAATTCTAAAATGGAAGCGCACCCCTGTTGAGTCATTTTGAAGCCTTGACGTTTTCTGAAGTTGCACCATAACGACACATAGAGGTCTCCACCGGGTTTTATTTCCTTAGACTTTTCAGTAACTTCTTAAAGGGTCTGAGACATGTGATGAACCAATGCTCATTCAAGGTCTCAACTATTGGGGACCATCTCAAGATGCGGCCATTGTGATGCATGGAAAATTGAAAAGTCAAAAGGTGGGGAGGTGGGCCATCTAGGGCAATTTGGTTTATTTTCCTCTTGTCATCAAAAGGATTAAAACATCGAAATGGCCCCACAAGCCTGATAAAGGATTGTCAAAATTTTGTTCCATTCAATGACAGAGGTGCAGGCTTTCCAGGGAAATTTGGAAAAAATTCCTTTTGTGAAAAAAAGAGCTAAAGTATAAAAGGAGATCGCATTTCAACTGTGACGCACATTGGGACCACCCTGTAAGAGCCATTTTTTGAAGGTGAAAGGGTGAAGCTGTGGGGGAAACTTGGAAAAATTTCCCTTTTTCAAAACGGAGGTGAAATAGCAAGATTTGGCTGCGGTTCCTCTGGGACCCACCTTAGGACATGTGTCAAGCTCATTTCTCCAAGGCAGAGGTTGCAAAGAAAAATGTGAAGATTTTACATTTTTCTGAAAGTTGAAAAGAAAAATGGGAACCCATAGGCCTATTTTAAAGTGGATCTCCCACGTGGACGTTCAAAATTCAAACTAGAAATCAATGGAAGCTATGCATCTATATCTGATTTTTCTGTAATTTTCACTCTAGAGCTCCTAGAGATGTGAGTCTTCATGATTTATCGATATTTCTTGCATGCCAACTAGGAAATGGGAGTAAATTTGATATCTAAGTTTGGTGAGGAAGATCTTAGGATGTATTTTTTCCATTAAGATGAGATTTGACCTCTGGGATCGATCTGATGTTCTATTTTTTCTTCCCGAGCATGCAAAGAACTAGATTTGATAGGTTAGAAGTGGAAGTGGTTGGAAAGTAGATGGAAAAGTGATCTACCAGAAGGAGTTGAATGAGGGATATATTCAAATATATCCCCCCCTTGAGTACCTAACAATTTTCTACAGATCTGATTCTGGGAAACACGATCGGAATCATGGCAAGCACTGGTGCATTCAATGTTTGGGTTTTTTGGGGGAGCAATCTCTATTGCAAAATTTTATAAATAGGCATGAATTTTCTGTAAAAAGGGTTAGATGTTAGATGGTTGGAGTGTTACAAGTTAGAACTGATTCTCTAAGAGAAAAGCTTAATAGAACCCGTATTTCTTAGAAACTATTTGAAGAAACTTTTTTATCTCCTTTTTATTAAATTTGATCATGTCAAGGTGATTGTGAGTGTACAGCCATTGACTAGCTCTGATATTGTTCGATAAACTTTCCCCTGCTAATAAATTTAATCAAAATTGAGTTAATCTGTGTTATTTTTAGGTAAAATTTGTGTTTACTTCATTTTTGAATGTCTGCGAGTATTTTTTCTTGTTCCTATTGCATTCTTACGTTGAAATATGTGTTAATCACACAAGATCTTATCCTTGTGATAGTTTTTGTGGCATTTACAATTTCATTTATCAAAAGATCTTTCATTTAATAGTGAAATAAACAAATTTAAAATCACTTTGACTCCTAGCATGACTATAAGATTGTTTGTTAGCCTTTGAGGGTATCTTAGGCATGACAAAATAGAGATTGACAATGTTTAGTTAATTTTTCCAATTTGAGCCTTTATTTTGGATCCTTGAAGTTTGTGTGAAAAGTGTTGATCTAGGCCTGCATTGAAGCACATATTCAGGTTAAAGGAACATCTTAGCTACCCTGAAGCATTCTTCTAATTCAAGATCTCCATTTTTTTAAAATTCCTCAAAGACTGGAATAATCAACTTTATCCTTCTTTGCCTGCCACCAAAATCATTCAAGAACAATTAATATTACCCATACTACCCATGTTTTGTCCTATATGTATACTGATGCACAATTTCTATTACCAAAATATGTAGAAACACTCAGGTTTTCATTGTCTTTAGTGGCCTGAACCTTGCTTAGAAAATATCTCCATTATCTAGAGTGACAACTCATGAGAGTTAGGTTTTGTTGTATTGATCATATTTTCTTCATGGTCTTCTTAAACACTTCAGGCTAAAAAATGGTTCTCTCACCCTTTTATAAAGGCACAACCATAAAGTAGCAAGCATAGATAAATTATTTTTTTGGGTGCTATCAATTTCTCCACATCTGAGTGAAAGAGATCCAGTTAGATCCCATCCCTGGATACAAAATGACTCACTACTGATCTATATGTCTCTAAGCTTCTTGCCAACCTGGGATGCTGCTCAAAATTTGAAGGGAGAATCAATTTGGGTACCAAAAAGTGGCATTAAAAATTTCATTATGAGAAGAGCCTTCATCCTGTAATGAGATAAATAATTTAAAATCACTTTACTATCATTTTGTGGATAAATATTGTTTGTAAGCCTTTGAGTGTATCTTAGGTGTGAGGAACCATGGGTTGTTAGTGTTCAATTGAGTCTTTAGCTCAAGCATTCATGTTGAATTCTTAGAGATTGTGTGAAACCGTGTAGAATTGGGCCTCCATTGATGAACACCTTCTGGTTAAAAGAATATTTTTGCTATTTTTAAGCATTATGTCTGTTAGTTTTCCAATTTTTGTAAAGGTTATCAAAGATCTAGTGAAATTAACTTCATATTACTTAATTCCCCACCAAAAATTTCAACTAACAATGAATCTTACCTGAAGTACCCTTGTTTGTGTTGTGTATCCACAAATGAACAAATTTGATTACCAAAATATACAAAAGGAAGCGGGTTTTAAGTTACTTTAGTAACCTGAACCTTATTCAGAAAATATCTCCATTCTTTAGAAGTGATAACTCGTGAGAGTTAAATTGTGGTGTATCAATCATATTTTCTCAAGGTTACCCTTAAAATTTTGCAAATAAGGATCTCTTCATTTCCTTCACCAACAGAGGTTACAAAATGGGTCCTCTCACCCTGGTTGAAAGGCACGTCCTAAAGTAGTGAGGATAGATAAAATCCGTAATGAAGATGTTATCCATTTCTCTAACGCTCGAGTGACAAAGAGCCAGATGAATCCCTTCCATGGATACAAAATGACATATGATTTGTCTTTCTCTGACTATCTTGTTAAATGTGTGATGCCACTCGGATTCCAAGGGAGAATCAATTTAGATACCAACACAAGTCACATTTGTTTTGACACCTCAAGTCAATAAAGGAAGACATCTATGCAATCTTATATGTATTTAATTAAGTTTTATGTGCTATTTAATTCATCTTCCATATCTCTACTAGTATAAAGATTTGATTATTATCTTGTTCAAGTTTCCCGATTTTGTGGAGTTTCAAAATGGAAAAAATGATTTTAATTGAAAGATTTGATGGTAAAGACTTCTACACATGGAAAGTACGAACTTAATTACAATTGATTGATAAAGAATTATGGGACATTTTCAATGGAAAAGTTAAAAAACCGAATGATGTAGATGAAGCAGTGAAATGGGAAAGTAAGGATCAGAAAGCAATAACAATTATCGGCCTTGGTCTATCTGATGTATATTTTCATCATATTCATCTAACAAAGTCATATAATCACATTTGGGTGACATTGAACAAGTTATATGGATCTTAAGCAGGTAGAGTAGCAATGGCGCTGAGGAAAAAACTTTTTGGGCTAAAGATGGGAGAAACGACAATATGGTTCAACATATAAGTAAGTTTTGATCCATTTTAAATCAATTAGCAGGAATAAAACAAAAGGTAGATGGAGAAGACACTAAAGAAATATTTCTAAATAGTTTTCCAAAAGAATATTCAAGTATTTTTTTACTCTTAGTAAGATCAATCATAGTTTGGAAAATTTAATTTCCTCTTTTCTTGATGAGGAAGAAAAAAGCAAAAGGTTTGTACCAGAAGAAGAAACTGTCATGGTTGCAAATAATAAATAATCAGTCAATAAAGGTAAAAAAAGGTTTGAACCATCAAATAAACTCTTTTGTGTCAGTACTGTAAACAACTAGGACATGGGTTTTGTGAATTGTAAGAAAAGAGCTCAAGATCTCTTAGAAGATAACTTGGATAAAAAGCTTTAGCTACTGAAGAAGATTGGCATGATTATTTTAATCCTTCAAGTGAAAATGAACCTATTAATTATGCAAGTGAAGAAGATTATTTTTACTGAGCATCTATCCTCTTATTGGAGGATGGTGGCAATGGAGGCAGGAGGCTAATCAACATCCTCGAGTTCGTCACTACCTCAGAGGCTAAAAATTACTTTAGTGACATATTTGTGTTTTGTGTGATGAATAAGAACAAATGAGCATCCCTTTTCCTATGTGTAGTGAAGTGCTTGTGTTTCCTCCATGATGATAATAATTTTTACCATTGATACTATTACAGGAAGTGTTTTTGATCAAACTGATTTGAGGTTGATGTGAATTGGTTGAATGGTCCCAATTCATTTATTCATATAATAGGTTGAATAGTCCCCTAGATGATGTAGTTCCCTCAATTAGTGTTGAGGATTGAAACCATGTGAAAGCTACAGAGTGGAATGATGTTTGGTTAAAGATGGTGTTTTTCCCCATGTTTGCACTAAAGGGGGAATGTAAGAAAAATATTATAGTGGTATCATTACTTAAACAAGTTCATATATTGTAATATTATTAATATGAGTTATATTATAACTCATTATTAATAGTATAGGTTTTTTATATTGTTTCAACAATATATTTTTGTTATTCCCCATAATGTTATTAATAGGTTGTTTGGTTGTGTGAATTCCTAGTTTGTAGGAAGTAAGTCTTATATTTCCTTAGCTATTTATTAGCCTTAAAATTGATTGTAATATATGTCGAACATAATATCAATTTGTTATTTTCCTGTGTGAAAATCTTGTTGTACCAATATTTATACACTTCTGAAGGCTTACACACACCACCTAATATCATTTCATGCACATTCCATGTTTATTTAGCATACTAATTCCTTGATTTTGTTATTCCAAGTCCATTTACTGAATAGGCCTAAGGATTAGGCTTACTTAACTCATCTAGTCTCAACATTTACACTCATGTACCTCTCTATTCATCCTTCAAGACTTGTTTCCACATCATATACATGATAAAAATATATATGAAATCATCCTGATATGGTCTCACATCATAACCTTACCTGTACCAGTCACTAGTTTCCCATGAAGTCAATGCTTAATCCTATTTCCTCAAGCCTCTCTCATGTATTTCCTTGTAAACCTCATTCTAAGATCTCCTTCAGCTCTCTTAGATATTACAATGTGATTAATGTGTATTTTCCATCAATCAAAATCAATATACACATGCAAAGAGTTCACCAAATGATTTGACAAAAACTAGTTTATATCTAATTGTAGTGAAACTATTGTAAATAATCGTGTACAAGTGCTAATATACAGTAAGAAACAATAGAAATAAAATGTATAATATGAAACACTAAGCAAGAGAGGGAGATAATGTGACTTAGATTATATCCACACAATCTAATAGTGGTATAGCAAGGATAAAAAGTTGAACATAATGTAAACAATGTCAAAACTACTCATTGTGATATCCACTCATGGGACGTGGAGAATGCTTATAATAGCCACTGACTGTGTAAATTCTTAGGATATTATTTCATCTATGTTAAAATGGAACTTCATAGATACTACCTATTAGTTTCCTGATATTGTCTCCTTGATAGCCGATGGTACTTATAGCCTAAAATCAAAAAGTTCACCTACACATACAAATAAACCACATCATACCTAAAAATGAAAAATACATAATGTGGAGTTAGATTCATCCCCATGCATATTGGACAAAGTGAAATTACAACTGAGTTTTTCACTACATCTTAGAATCCATGTCATTCTTGTGTGTGTGTATGTGTGTAGAAATGATCCCCTAGGATGCCCTTGTGTAAGTTGCACAAATTATATTAGGATATATATAGAAAGTAGAAGATGTATTGTATGTGTGAATGGAATAGTATATAATTCCCTCCTATATAGTGTATACACAAGTGATGGAACCCTTGTCCCTTGTCTTAGTGCTAGATGGATGGATTTGAAGTGTTTTAGTGCCTTTACAGTGCAAGATTAGGTGATAATAGTAATTCCTAGTGCTTGGTCCCTTATTTTGAGAAAATAACTATGTACTTATATGATTCCCTTGCTTGAATTTCATAATTGAAATCTTGAAGGATGAGTCATAAGTGATAAATATTCCCAAAAGATAAAACAGACCCAAAAGAGTGAGTAAGGAAATAAAGGGCCAGGGGCATCTAAAAGGGATATGAGCGCTTGGGCACTACTATCATGTCTAGGGTTGTTCTGAGAGCCATAAAATAGTAACTTATACTAAATTCGACTAGGAGTAGGTGTGGAAGATGACAAGAAAAAAAAGACAAAGAAAGAGTCCAAAGATAGTTTTAAAACATCTATTTCCTCCTTACTTATGAATGAGATAATACTACCATGCTTTTCTAACCGAAACGACCCAAGTCATGATTTTGTGGTCTACAACTACTAAATTTTGGCCCTTTGTAAAACTATACAACCTTCCATATTTTCAGTCAACTTGACTAAAATGTACTAGTCTGACTTGATGGTGTAAGTTTTATAAAATTGTAAATTAAAGTTAAAATATTGAAGTATTTTCCAAAGACCACTCATAAAATCTAGATTTCTCCCACCGTCCCTAGAACAACGTTTCCTTTAAGGCATCAACCAACATACTCATGTTTCTCTTTCCTTAATTTTTTTCACATTATAGTGCCATACGCTCTTCAATTCACAAGAACTTTTTCAACATTCTAGGAATCCCCGTAACGATAATGTGAAATCATTTATTTATCATTTGGTGACCCAAATTGTATGAACTCGATTGATAGATTATGTGCCAAAACAAAGATGGTTGAATCAGAATGACACGTACTATTACTCACTATAAATCTACCTAGTTGGATTTCAAATAGTGATCTTTGCAAGCTATTCCCATAATTTGCATATTCACATTTGTGTCAACTCCACACATAAACATGGTAAAAAATTTCATATTTTTCTTTAGAACCTGCGTGCTTGTTCTATGCATGTCATTGACTTCATTGAGTATGTGAAGTTCCAGTGCATTTTCAATAATTTGTAAATATTCTGTAATTATAAGCTTGTGTTTATATTATTTTAGTTTCATTACGGATTTAAAATTCTAGTTATATAATTTTTTTGAACTCTAAAATGGTATTTCATACATTTTCATTTAATTGCCGCTCCAAGAATCATTACAATTTTATACTTTGATTCATTTTTTAAATTACAATTTCATTTGTGTAGAGAAGTTGAAAGTTGGTTATTTAATTTCATTAGTGGAGATCAGAGAGTTTTATTATGTCGCTAATTAAGATGTTTTTTATTTATCAATTATACATTGATTTATATTGGTGTATCAATTATAAAATGGTCAATCTACGTGATCTTATTGGATTAGTAATTTACATGTATAAGAGTTACTTAGTCAAAATCAAGCTATTAGTCAATTTTCAAAATATTTGCTCATATTGTTGATATAAATTGTGTCATTGTAAAAATTCTGAAAAAAAAAATCGTCACTTATCAATAATTAGATGCATTTTCACTGTATGCCGATTTCATAGTATGGGGAGAATATTCAAATATGTTAAATAATCAAGTTTGTGTTAGCAATTGCATGGAGGATTGGGCATACATATTAAGGTCGATCAATGACCTCCTCATCAGTCACGCAACAATGAGAATCCTCTCATTTATGGTGGAATATTTTTGTTGGCATGAGTATGTGATTTTTCATTATGGCATCATTTCATTTTTTACCTTTTTGTGTGGTGTGTGGGTGTGGATTACTGGAAAATGATTAGATTGGAGGAAGATGAGAACTATATTTTCTGACTATGGTGATCCCTTACTACCATAATTCATTTGAAGATGATTATTAATTTGTAAATTACTTTCATTGTAAATGGTATATCATATCCACATACCAAGACAGAAAGATCCGATCAGTACAGGTAGTTTCAATGTTCCTATTTTACAGTGTTTATAAATACAGTAATATTTAATTTTTGGGTGGAACGGTGAACCAATGTTCCATTTCTATTTTCTTCCAAAATTACTAAATTAACCAATAGATTCAAGTGGCAAGTTGTAGTTGTCTCTAATGTTCTAGATGGCTTGGAATTGATTAAAAAACAATTTCTGCAATAAGAACATTGTGACACTTAAGGAAGTAATGTGAATATATTTTTGGTAAATGTGGCTCAAAGAAGCGATTTACATTACTTCATATATTACTAATTCCCCCCACAAAAAGTTCAATAACAATAATCTTACCTGAAGTCCCCTTGTTTGTGTTGGTGTATCCACAAATGAACAAATTTGGATTACCAAAAGAAACAAAAGGAAGCGGGTGTTTAAGTTTTCTGTAGGAAACGGAACCTTATTCAGAACATACTCCATTCTTTATAGTGGATAACTCGTGAGATTTAACTTGTGTGTATCGATCCTCTTTGCTCAGGTGCCCCTGAAAATTTGCAAATAAGATCTCTTCTCTTCATTCCTTCACAACAGAGGTTAACATGGGTCCTCTCACCCTGGTTTGAAACGCACGTCCTAAAGTAGTGAGTATAGATCAATCCGTGAATGAAAGATGTGATCCATTTCTCTAACGCTCGAGTGACAAGAGCCAGAGGACACCCTTCCAGGGCGCAAAAGGAAATGGATTTTGTCTTTCTCGACTGTCTTGTTAATGTGTGCTGCCACTACTCGGATTCCAAGGGAGAATCAATTTAGATACCAACCAATCACATTTGTGGGGACACCTCAAGGAAGAAAGACGACATCGTATGCAATTTTCATGTATTTAATTAATTTATGTTTATTTATTTCACATCTTCCTATCTATACTAGTATACCGATTTGATTATGGAGGGGTGGCAGGTTGCCGTCCCGATTTTGTGGATTTCAAAATGGAAAAAATGATTTTTAGATTGAAAGATTGTGATTGTAAGACTTCTACACATGGAAGTACTAACTTAATTCATTGTTGATAAAGAACTTCTGGGACATTTTCACTGAAAAATGAGAACCGAATGAGGCGGATAAAGTAAGGGGAATGGGAAAGTAAGGATCAGAAAGCAATAACATTATCATCGGCCCTTGGTCTAATCTGAATGTTAGTTTCATCATGGAAAGCTAACAGTCATATAATCACATTGGGTGCATTGACCCGTTATATGGATCTTAAAGCGGTGAGGAGCAATGGCGCGGGGAAAACGCTTTTTGGGCTAAAAGAGGGGAGAGAAACGACAATATGGTTCAACATATAAAGTAAGTTTTGATCCTTTTAAAATTAAATCCAATTTAGCAGGAATAAAACAAACGGTGCATTGAGAAGACGGTACGAATCTTTTCGAAATAATTTCCAAAAGAAATTCAAGTATTTTTGTACTCTTATTAGAGAAAGCATATTTGGAAAATGTATTTCACGCTTTCTTGCTGAGTCAGAAAAAATCAAAATGTTTGTACAAAGATAACTGTCGCCATTTTGCCAATAAGAAATAATACAGTCAATAGGTAAAAAAGGTGGGAAACCATCAAATAACTCTTTGGCTGTCCAGTAGTCGTAACAATTAGGACACTGGTTTTTGTTGATTTTAAGAAAGAGCTCAAGATCTCTTAGAAGCGAAGTTAGGATACAAAGTTAGAGCGGAGAAAGGGCATGATATTTTAGCCGTCAGTGAAAACGAACCTATTAATTTAGGCAAGGTGAAAAGAGGAGTTTACTAAGCAGTCTATCCGCGGATTGGAGGATGGGGGCAAGGCGGCAGAGGCCTAATAATCACAATCCTCGAGTTCGTCACTACCGGAGGGCGAAAATTACTTTGTAGGGGACATAGTTGGGTGTTTTTGTGTGATGAATAGAAAAAATGAGCATCCTTGGTTCCATTGTAGTGAAGTGCTTGTGTTTCCTCCATGATGATAATTTTTTACCATTGATCTATTAAATTACAGGAAGTGTGTTTTTATCAGCTGAGTTGAGGGTGCTGTGAATTGGTTTTGAATGGTCCCAGTAATTATTCCTATAATAAGGTTAATAGTCCCTAGATGATGTTTTCCCCCCGCAATGAGTGGTAGGAGTGAAACCTGTAAAGCTACGAGGGAATGAATTTTGGTTAAAGATGGTGTTTTTCCCCACTGTGGACAAGAAGGGGGAATTAATACAAAATTATAGTTTTATCATTACTTAAACAGTTCATATATTGTAAATATTATTAATATGAGTTATAGAGAACGAAATTAGTGAAGTATAGTTGTTATATTGTTTCAACAATAGATTTTTTTATTCCCATAATGTTTATTACAGTTTTTGGTTTTTGAATTCCTAGTTTGTAAGGAAGTAAGTCTTATATTCCTTAGCATATTATTAGCCTTAAAGTGATGTGTAATATATGTCGAACATAATAGAAATTGGGGTATGGGCCGTGTGCAAATCGGGTGTATATAGTACCAATTTTCACACTTCTGAGGCTGACACACACCACCTATATCCTTTCATGTTCACATGCATGTTTATTTAGCATCTAATTCCTTGATTTTGTTATTTCCAAAGTCATTTACTGATAGGCCTAAGGATGGAGGCCGTACTTAACTGCCTGTATTCTCAAAATTTACACGCAGGGAAACCTTTCTATTCAGCCTTCAAGACTTTTTTTCCACATCAGATACATGATAAAAAAAGGGATGAAATCATCCGATATTTTCTCACATCATAACTTAACCTGTACCAGTCACTATTTCCCCATGGAAGTAAAGGCTTAAAATCCTAGTTCCTCAAGCCCTCTCTCATGTATTGCTTGGAACCCTCATTCCTAAGATCTCCTTCAGCACTACGCTTAGATTATTACAATTTGCTTATGGGTATTTTCCATCAATCAAAATCAATAGACACATGCAAAGATTGCACCAAAGGAGTTGACAAAAACCTAGTTGATATCGTTGTAAGTGAAACTATTGGAAATAACATGTACCAAGTGCTAAGTACTAAGAAACCCAATAGATAATACATGTATAATATGAAACACTAAGCAGAGAGGCGAGATCTTGGCTGAAGATTATACCACCATCTAATAGTGTATAACGAAAGGCATAAAATGTTGAACAGAATGTAAAACAACGGACAAACTACTCACTGTGATATCACTCATGGACGTTCGACGCTTGCTCGATAATCGCTCCACTGACTGTGTAAATTTCTTCTGATATTCTTGCAGAATAGGGAAAATGTAACTTCATTAGATACTACCTCTTAGTTTCCTGGGATGGGTCTCCTTGAGAGCCGAGGGTACTTAGGAGCCTAAAATAAAATGTTCACCTACACCTACATCACCCGCATCATACCTAAAATGAAAAATACATAATGTGGATTTAGATTCATCCCCATCAAATATTGCAAAGTGGAAATGTACAACTGAGTTTTTCACTACAATCTTCGAATCCATGTCATTCTTTGTTTGTGTAGGTGTGTAGAAATGATCCCCAGGATGCCCTTGTGGTTAAAGTTGCATCAATTATCTTGGAGAGAAGTAGATAAAAATGAAGATGTATTGTTGTGTGATGGATATAATATAAGTCCTCCTATATAATAGTGTAGACACAATTGTGGAACCCTTTTCCCTTGTTATGAGTGCTATATGGATTGATTTGCAGTGTTTTAGGTGCACTATTATAGTGGCAAGATTAGGTGTATAATAGTAATTCCTATGCCTTGGTCCCTTCTTTTGAGAAACTAACGATGTACTTATAATGAGTTCCCTTGCTTGATTGCATAATTGAAATCTTGAAGGATGATCATAAGTGATAAATTTCCCAAAAGATAAAACAAGACGACCCAAAAAGTGAGTAAGTAAATAAATGGCCCGGGGCATCTAAAAGGGATATGAGCGCTTTGGCACGACGCTCATGGGCCTAGGGCGTTGGTTTCTGGACCATAAAATATACTTTATAACTGAAAATTCAGACTAGGATTTCGGGTGTGGGAAGATGACAGCTAAATAAAAGACAAGAAAAGAGGCCAAAGTGGTTTGAACATCTAGTGCCTACTTATAGTTAGATAAATACTACCAGGCTTTTAGAACTAAACTACCACGTTCTATGATTTTGTGTCTACAACTACTACCCTTTGTACCACTTTGTCAAAACTATACCCTTCCTATTTTCAACTTGAATAACTGTAACTAGTACTGAAGGAAGGGGGTAAAGTTTTTATAAAATTAAATTCAGGTAAATATGGGAAGTAATTTTTCAAATACCATAAAATCTAAGGATGGCTCCCACCGTCCCACATAGAACACCTTTTCCTTTAAGGCCAGCACCAACATACATCATGTTGTCCTCTTTCCTTAATTTGTTTGGCACAGTATAGTGCCATAAGCTCTTGATAGGCAAAAGAACTGGTTCAACACCTTCTGAGGGATCCCCTCACCACAAGAATGTGAAATCATTTTTATTTATCAGTAAGGGTGGACCCAAAGTGGTAAACATCGATTGATAGAATTTTGTGTCAAAAACCAGAGGGTGAATCAGAATGCACTACTATGACTCACTGAGACATCTCCCCTAGTTGGATTTCAATAGTGATCTTTGCTGCCCCAGAATTTGCATTAATTCCACATTGTGTCAATCACCTAAACATGTAAAAACATTTGTCAATTTTTCTTTAAAACCTGCGTGCTTGATTCTATTCCTGTCATTGACTATTGAGTTGGGAACGTTCAAAGGGGGTTAAATAATTGTGTAAATAGTGCTGTAATTATAATCTTGTTTTAAGATTTATTTTAGGGTTCATATCGATTTTCAAATTCTAAGTTTCTTAATTTTTTTGAACTCTATATTGGTATTTCTGTTCATACGGATTCATTTAATTGAACTCTCAAGAGTCATTACAAAGTGTAATACTTTGATCATTTTTAAATTAAAATTTCATTTGTGTCTAGAAGTTGAAAGTTGGTTATTTAATGTCATAGTGGATATTCAAGAGAGTGTTTAATTGATGTCCGAAATTAGAGTGTTTTTATTGTATCAATTTATACGGTTTATTTGTGTCATCAATATAAAAATTTCAATCTACGTTGTCTTAGATGAGTAATATTAACCATTTATAAGTTTACTTAGTCAAATCAATCTATTAGTCAAGTTTCAGCAAAATGTTGATCATATGTTTGATATAAAAATTGTGTCATGGTAAAATTCTGAAAAAAAATCGTCACTGAGCAAGAATTAGAGGCAGTTTCACTTGTTGCGATTGCCATATTATGGGGCGAATAGTTCAAATAGAGTTAAAGTCTAGCACGTTTGTGTGTTTAGCAAAATTGCAGTGGAGGATGAGGCATAAGATATCTAGAGGTCGATCAATGACCTCTCATCAGTCACCAACAATGAAAGACATATCATTTACATGGTGAATATTTTTGGGCATGAGTATTGAGTTTCAGTATGCGCATTTCATTTTTGTAACCTTTTGGGTGGGGTGGGTGTGGTGGGATACTGGAAAATTATTATTTGGAGAGAAGATGAAGAAATAAGGTTCGTGACTATGGTGATCCTCTTACTACATAATTCATTTGAAGAGTTGTTAGGACTACTTTCATTGGGAAATGGTGATCATCTCACAATATCCAAGACATAAGGATCCGATCAGAAACATGTAGTTCAATGTTCCTATTTTGACAGTTTTATAAATACTTAAAGTTTAAGTTTTGGGGGTGGAACATGACACCAATGTTCCAGTTCTAATTTGTCTTCCAAAATTACTAGTAAAAGAAGATTCATTGGCAGTGTAGTTGTACTATAATTTCTAGATGGAGTTGTGAATTGATTCAAAACAATTCCTGCAATAAGAACATTGTGCCTTAAGGAAAGTAATGGAATAGTTGTGGGATCGTTAAATTGTTCAATTTTGTAAGAAGAGATAAGTGATTCCATATAATTCCCTGCATACAAAACATCACAATGGTGAAAAAATACTAGAGAAGTGTTACGACACAAGGATAAAATATACAGAACAATCCTAACACAAAATCACAAAATCGTAGAAACTATAGTAGAAAGATATTATGATTTGAAAATAAAAGTGAAAAAAAATAAAAGAAAAAAAATAGGGACAATATTTAAACGTGGGTCCCACACCCAATTTGGACCAACCTCCAACAGAATCCTTCTCAATATTTATTATAAGCCACCTCTCGACTCTCAATACAATAACCAAAATGTTTTGGAGCTTTTTTTTGTGGGTTTGTTGATTCTCAACAAACCCTACTGCTTCACACTTGAAATCTCATTCAGATACCATGAAAACGTCTCCCTCATAATAAAAACTACGAAGCAATTTTACAATCCCATGGGCACCAAAATCATGAGTGAAACTGAACCATAAACCTACAGGTAAAAACTCCACCCATATGAGAAAAAGAGGTTTCCTGATATTCGGGCACAGTGGGGGGAGACAAAAAGAAAATTCCACAGGGCCTTGTGGAGCGCCAACCTTCTGTGATAAAAATGGTTGAGAGTGTAATATTCCTCTAGTTTTTAAAACTCACCACTTATAACCCATCACAGTAGATAATACACATACTAATCTCCCACTTTGGACACTATTTTTCCCTCTAAGAAAGCTTCTAAACCCTTCATTTTGATCTGTGAAGAATAAACCAAAGATGAAAATATCTTCAGTACTCTCATTTTTTATCACATTTGTAGTCTTGTATAGGATTCGACTAATAATGAATCGTCTCTAGCTTTCAACTTCCTCGGACCGACAACGTGGTCCAAATGAAATGTACCTAAACTATATATGCTTTCATCCTAAAGTGGAAACAACGTTCTTATCTAGTGTAGACTCTCTGACTACCACTAATCAACGGCTCTTCCTCCTCCGACTTATGTCCGAACTCCTCTTGAGCACATGTTGTAACCCCAATCATCTCTTTTCGTTCCTTTATGGTAAAAAAGACATCAAGCCTACATAGTTCCAAACACAGAAGCTTATATAGTCTAATATAGGCGCATTATTGTCCCATCTACAAATAAAAATATAAAAGAACATGTTCCAACTGTTTTCTACATCTCTAATTTGTACATGAAATTATTAGACTTATAATATTAATTGTAGATAAATTTAGTGTCTTTAACTGAATATAGAAAGATCGATAGTCGATTAATTTTAAATTAAACTCTACATTGGTTGGTTGGTAATTTTAATTAAGTACAGAATTATTCGGGGTCTGCCCCATCAGTTTAGAGGTCAAAACTCCTTTGGGTTTATAATAGACCATAGTTCATATTCAGATATTGATCAGAAAAACAAGATTGAGAACAGTTGGGAATAGCGAATACGAAGTAAAGCTTGGGTAAAAAGAGGAATAAAAGTCAGGAGGGAGTTACGAAGAAGGTATGCATAGTTTAACTTTTTCCCTCAAATGTCGAATAAGTTCTGCCATGTTTTTCTTGTCCCATTTATGTCCCTTTTTTTTCCATTTACCTATCATGTCAACTCCTTTTTATTTTTTGTTTATCGTGTTATTTTATTTTTACTAGGATGTGTAATTTATATGTCATTTCTTAATTTATGCTAGCTTCACATTTATTAACGTTTGATTACTTCTCATGTTCACCCGCTTGTCTTGAAGAATCTACATAACCACATCAAATGGTGGTCCATCCACTCATAGCACAAGATTATTCCTATGGGCCCACTCAATTACAAAGGACCCACTTTAAAAAATGCCTCAATGATATTTACTGATCACTACTCCTAATCTATCACACTTTATCCTACCTGAGAAAATATAAGGCCTATTTCAACAAAGGGCATACAGTAAACGGTTCACCGTTAGGAGTAAGGTACCGGGGAATCTAGTTTCTCTCCTACTCTAATCTTGGGACATGTAATCCATTGATACTTGACTGGCCTACCAAGAGTCCCCAAACGGTTAGCATGCTGCATTAAACCCCGCCAAGACCTTCTTAATATACTCCTTCCTAAGAGAATTAATCTTACTTTCCTTCCTATCCTAAAGATCTCCTCAATACAAGGATTTTTGTGGCGGCCCAAAATCCTTCATATCAAATGATCCACTTAGTTACTTCTTGACTACTTTTTTTCCATTCAATGTGTTTTTTTCGGGCACCAACACTTTCCTCAACATATCAGCACTTATAAGATAAGTTAAACATCGTGGAACTTTCTTATAATTTCATAATGGTCATAATGACATCTCATAAACCTTGATCCATCAGAACTATCAAATTTGTTTTGTACCAATGAAGTGAAGCTTGTGGGGGCAGACAACCCTTCTAAATTTTCACCCCAACAAACCATCGCAGCGGGAACTTCAACCTCATATCCAGCTAGTTGTTTTGCAATATTAGAGTTCCTCCTCTCCAATCACCATGGAAAATCCCGGTTACGTCTAGCCTGGTCTCGTGCAAGTCTTCTGCTGCCACTATTTGAAGAAAAACTCTAATACAAGTCCATTTTTTTTACCACATGAGAATCATATCATAAAATTATACCTTTTTTCTGTGTAAAACCCGGGACCAAAACCGGGCCTGAAAATGTTCTTACCCCCCTCCTCTTCCTCTTAAATTTTTATTACACCCACTTGTGACTACAATCCGCTTTTTCCCCTCAGGTAGCTTCACAAAATACCAGGTAGGGTTATCCTGAGAAGGATTTTCCTAGTGATGGATTGCTCCACTCTTTCTAGCTCTACTTACATTGCCTCAAATCACCGCTATCCTGGGGTCCTCGCTGCTCGTAGTAATAAATAATAAGACATTTTGAAGATATTCAATCATCTTCCTTACCGTAGAATGACTTACGTAAATGGGAGTTTTTGTTTCCGGTTAGGGTTAAGGTTATGAACTGATTCAATTTTCCCAACGGTTCACAATGAAAATATCCTCTAGTTGCATTTATTTTCTCTAGATTCTTCCCTTATTTTCTACAATATTTCTTATATATAAATTTCACATAAAATACCACTCCGTAATAGATGATTTTATTGTCCGCATACTTCACAAAAATTTTACATCCAAAAAATTTGGCCATCACCACATAACCATGAAAAGTGCTTTTTCTATTATCCTCTAACTTGGTCCTGTCCAGCTTGTCAATGTGGATAAACCCCCTCACATCTAAATACCTAGAAGAAATAATAGTCAACCTTCTTACAAGACCAACCCGCCTCACATATGCCTCTATATAAATCACTACGTGAGGGTCCCTCTATTTATCAAGTACATAGTGATGCTCACCTCTTCTACCCAAAAGAAGGGCACTCCCTATGGAACCGTGCAATGAATACTAGTACACTCAATTATTGTGTTGGTTCATCCTTTCTAACAACCCTTGTACTGTTGAGCCTCCGGAAGTGCTTTTTCTTATGATATCATTCTTAGAAAACAAATCATCAACTAGTACTTAATCCTCCTCTGCATGAGCGTACCGGAACATTTTAATCTTAAGACGTGGTTCATGCTCTACCATGGCTTCCATTTAACAAAAAGTGGTCATATTACAACATAGTTGTTGCGATATGATATACCCAAACGTTGTTTTGTTTGCCTCATCAATAAAAAGTAACATCATAAGTTGGAACACGCGAAAGGAGGAGACTTGATCCATCCCCACACTAAGAATGTACCATCTCCAAATTACGCTCTTCGTAATAGGGAGACCTTGATAAAATTTACGCTTTGTTTCATATACACCGTACCACTATCAAAACATTTTTACAAATACGAAATTAGTTGTATAATCTATATGCCCGTAGGGCTCCGATAACCTACCCATAATGCCATAACTTATGTCTTCATCTGAAGCGATCAGATGACATAGCATTAGTACAACCATTGGTGTAATACAAGGTGCCAACCTTCTTACCTATTTCCACCAAGATCCCCCTTTTTTTTTGGTAACCTCCAAAGTCCTGCATGTAATACACCGTACAATAAATTTCCCACAGCCCCAATGGATTATCAGGTTAAGTCATAAGGTAGGAACATGTTTGACCATTAGTCAATAAATGTATTCCCCATTCTGGCATTTAACATGAACATAACTTTTCGCTTATGGGGGCGTTGCTCATCATCACCAAAAAAAACAGGCCAAAGCCCCTAGCCTCAGCAAAGATAATACCTATGTGGATCCTCATGGGAATATCCCGAAATCTAAAACCAACATTCATCAACAGTGAGGAAATAGAGAATCAAAGTATCCTAACACACATTACATTTGGTAAAACATTCAACCAATGGTTCTTCCTAGTTTCGCTTGTCTCAAAGCTCCACTAGTCCTTCTTTAAATGCCTAGACTTTCCATAGTGCTAGCATACAATATTACTTCTGGATTTTGACCTTTCGTGATCTTTATATTTTCCACGAATTCCTCTATTATTCTTTCTCCCTCTAGTTTCCGCAATCAAATCATTCCTCGAAGTATAATATTCCCTAGAGATTTTTATTTGCATTTTCTTTCTTATAATCACCCCTACAACATCCTCACACTTCAAATTTGAGCTAGCTGGAACCGACTTACTTTTTGCCATTACCAGGCTGTTCTAACTCTCAAGTAAAGAGCACAGAATAATAAATACCTAACTTACTCATCAAATTCTACTATATCCAAAGCTAACATATTCATAACCATATTAAAATAATTCAAACAATCTACTACTAAGATATTCTAAGACATCTTCATGTCAACTAACTTTTTTATTAAAAATATATTTTTCGAGGTAGAGGGGTTTTCGTATAACTTCCCTAAGGCCATCCGACGAGTGTGTAGTCTTTTCCGTGAAAAATTAAATAATACCAAGATATAAGACATTGCTAATTTTTCCAAGGCCTTCCTATCAATAAAATCCCACTCTACATTAGTCATGCTTCGATGTTTGTTTCCCTTTCTCAGATACGGAATAACAAATATCCTTCGATTCACATTAGTTTCTATCTAAATCTTCCCAAGAATTAAAATTAGGCACAGTGGAATTTGATCAACCTTTGATCTCTTCCATCATTTTGCCATAGCTCCCACTCAAGTAAGGCTTTTCCTATGATTTAAAATACTTAAGCACACCAACCACACGCTAATACCAATGAGTACGAAAGAAGGGATAAAATATTGTGGAAAATTCCGAAACAAAATCGCAATAGTGTAACTAAATGTACACGAAATAATTTTACACTAAGCTAAAATAAAAGTGCAAGAAAATATAAAGAACAAACACAAGAAGATTTAACTGGTTTGCAAATTTTGGGCTACTTACTACAAAGAAATCACTTGCTCAAGTTATTACAATCTATGCTCTTTCTCTTAATAACTACAAGAGTTGTTCAAAGTTTTCTCATCAGAACTCTCTTGAATTCATACTTGAACTCTCACACATTTACCATGATATGTATCCTTACATCAATAGGCAACTACATATGAAGTTTATGACACCATGGATACAAAACCCATGGGACAAAAGTAATCCATAACCATAGGTAAAAAATCCTAACCATGTCCAAAAATAGCACGTTGCCCGAGATATTAGGTTACATTAGTTTAGGCCAAATAAAATCTCAGAGGCCCAGCATGGGGCTGAACCTTGGAAGAAACTGGAGAGAACTGTATATAATTTTAATTCGTACAATCTTCAACACTTCCACACATAAAAACAGCTCCACAATATAACAGTAAAGCATTTAAGGATCTTGAAAAAGGTAATGGAGGATCAGAAAATCACCTAAGGTGGACAGTTGATGGGGTGTGTCACGGTTTTTGTAAGCATGTTTGAAAAAATAGGAGAGATACTTTCTTTTGTTCAAGATCATGATTCATATTGTAGGACATGTTTCACAGGGGTGATCATACTACAGATGAGTGTGTGGATGTTTTCTCCATCTTCGCACAAATGGGGGGAATGTTAGGAAGTATATTTTATTAGTGCATAAATTATTTCTAGTTGTCAAGTTGTTAAAACGACTCACGTATTTAGAAATATCTAGTAGGACTTTACTAGGTTTGTTAAGGCTTTAGCCTATAATAGTGGAGATCAATAAACCTATATGTTAGTACCTAATGTTCAATAAAATGATACAACAAGATTATTATTTCAGGGGGCGTATACTGTCAATTGTGTATTTGGAAAAAAAACTCTAATTTTTTACTTGATTGATCACCATGGTTTGAGGATAAGGGATCTTAATAAATAGAAAAAATTTCATCCCTCTAATAAATGAATTTGAATGCCTAAGCAATTTAAATTTAATTAATTGCATAGGAAATGTGTATTAAATAAGGATGAAATCTTTAGTAGTTATGTGGCATGTAACCAAATCTTGCTAATGCACTCATGCACGATGCTATGTAAGTTAAAGACCTTCATGGAGCAGAATATTTCCACATGGATTTTCGTTTATATCGGGACAAGTCACTATAAACTACTCGAAAATTATAAAATTGCAATGTACTTTAATATTGTTCTTATTTAAGTTACCGGGATTACAATGCATGTTAATCTAGTATTTAGGCTTTGATCCAATTATAGGGACAATCCTTGGAGTAGCAACTCAACAACACATTTCCAAAGAAAGCTACCAATAAATAAGAATATCAAGCAATATTTAATCCAATAATCGTAGTAGACACCAATGTATTTCTTTGCTAATAAATTTAAGATGATCTATACATTCAAGTTAGTGGTCCTAAAAAATGAAATACAAGAAGATAGAACCTAAATTGCTATCTACACAGATAGCATTATCACTTTGTAGGATTCTTAACATTAAGGAATCAACCATACCACTAGAAACATATAGGGTGGTTAACTTAATGAACATATTGATTATCAATTAAACGTCTAAGTTTGAACATTTTTCACTTAATTATCAAATATCTTGCGATCAAATTCTCACTTATAAACTAACACCTCTTCTAATGCTGACTCCACTTTAATTTTTCACAAATCAATGTTTTTCCCTTTGTGTCTATTTATTGCAACATCATCTCTCCATTCCATTCCACTCCTATTTCATTCCTTTGACCCATTTATAATTTTACAATCCCTCCAAAAAATTTCCTGTCCCTATCATAATCTAGATATGTGTTATCAACATACCAAGTTCCATTCCATGGATTTCATTTATTTTTCGATGGATTTGGACATCCAAACCACTATGTGGGATTATTTTTAACTAAAGGACTTGCATAGCCATTTTGTTCACAATTAATAATATGATGAATTGCCTGCCTTCATTACTCATATAAATATTTCATTTTATTTTCAAAGCAAGGGAAAAAGACATGACCTCAAGAATTTGGGTAATGAACTTAGGGAACTTTCCACTCTTCACCATCTTCTCCACTTGGAAACATGGATGGCCCTTTGTTGAATAAAATGGTCTTCTTTCTTATTTCTATCCATGGTTGTCAATCGCTTTATTACAAAGCTCCTACATTTTCTTTCTTTTATTGAAGCAATGCAATTAATATTTTACACCTATTATCAAATAGCCAATACATCTATTTGTATTTCGTCATTGAAATTGTCTTAATCCTACATTCTTAGCTGTCAAATCCCTTTTTCCTTAAGAATGAAAAAAAAAAATTATGTACACCAAAGTTTATAACGAAAATGTTCTATATATAATTTCAATATTTACATAAGATAACTATGATAGCACGAGCACAATTCAATTAGTATTTAAGTAGTGTGTTGATTATATTCTTTGAAGGAGCTATAAGAAGCATATAACCATCCTTATTTTTAATACACTTTTTTCAAAGTGATTTCAACACATAAGAATATATCAATTTATTATTTCTTAACATTTCAATGTAACACAAATTTTACTATGATACTATTCTCTAAGAACATTTACACATATATATTAAGCAATCAATATCCACCTCGTTTTTAATTTGTATAATTTATTTTGTAAAATGGGACTATATATCGAAACTTATTATTCCATCAAATACATTGTAGTAGAATAGTGTATATGATATTATAAAAAGTGTTATCTAGCCATCCACTAAAATATAAATCATAGAAAAAACTAATTAATAAAAGATGAGGTGGACTATCCCTTAATCCTTGAGAGCTAAGCCAAAAAATTCTCTACAGCAAATCCTTGAAAGCTTCGTATTCAATCAAAACTGAAAACAAAACAAAAAATTCTATTATATTTTCACCCAAAAATACAATGGCATAAGAATCCCTGGCATAAAATTTAAAGCCACCACGGAAATTTGTTTACTGATTCCCTCAGCTTTTATTAACCATTAGAATAAGAGTAAGTAGTTACGTTGCGCATACGACTTTTGTCAACGTCAAGGAAAACATTACAAAGAAGAATGTTTAATTGCCACTGGCCAGTGATGAACAGTCTGTCTTAAACCTCTTATCCGTGTTTGTTTCCTTCAACATCCGGTGGTGCTCGTTTGGGAAATTAAAATTTGTATGATGACCGACAATGCGAAGATTTGCCGCGTGGAGAATCCTTAGAGGGTCCCCGTCCATAAACCCCGGACAACTTTCAGTTTTCTTTAGTATTATCAGTGTAGAAACCCCATGACCAGATTTGTAGCGTATAGAAACTTGGTGCAATTATCAGTTTTCTTTACTCTTAAGACACCATTACCGGTGACACTGACATTATTTGAGGCGGAAAACTAAGGCTGGCCGACACCTCGCCAATCCTTTTTGGATCAATAATTACGTTATGCGAGACGCAAATGCCCTAATTATTGATTGATCCATAGCTTGCTGTCAAATATACTAACAATTTTTCACTTTTTGAATAATGGTAATTTTTAAGAACCAACCATAATATGATAAAACAGTGATGTGTCGTCATGTGTCTATGTTGCAATAAAAGAAAAAGGCTTCCTCACATAGCATTCACATTGTTTCACCATATCATCAAACATATTCCAACAGATCTTTCCTCTACCGATGACTTGACAGCCTGAGCTAATTCAGGAGCCTTGTACAGAGTGAGGAAGGTTATTAAAGCACAGTTAATTCAGTTTTTGAGCCTAACGCAATATACTTTGGCAGAAGATCTTTTCACTGCAGGATCTGCCCCACGTAGTTTGGTTGTAAAGACTTTGGAAACCTTTTTCAAAACATGTGACGCGCAGACTATATATAGACTAGAGATGTTAAAAGGCTTTTAAAACTTCTAAAAGAATGCATTCACACGTGTAAAGTAAGACTCCTTAACATTTGCCTTTATCTTTCCCCTTCTGCTCCAAAATAATAGCTTTGGAACACTCTCTGGCCGTCCACAAGGACGTTTGGCAGTGAGGGCAGGACACAGCTGTGTGAGGGGGTTATGCTGAATGGAACTCTTGCCCATAACCGTCCTAAAATTTTACCATTGTTGTTGATCAACCTGTGCACAGAGAAAAATCTGTAGCCTAAACATCTTCTCATGTTATCCTTACAGAAATTGTTTAATCTGGATCTGTATCTGTATTGAAGTTGGTTCGTTGCCCCCGCGAACAAAAGGGAAGTTCTTGCATGTCACTGTTTTGTATGTTATATGCCGAGGAAGAAGATTTTGGCTTAAAAGGCATGTCATTTGGTGTATGTTCATGTTATGTCGATTTCGTTTCTTCTACTCCTGTTGTGCACCTTTGCTAGGGGAACTGTAACCTTCGCAACACCAATCTTATGATATGTCTCCTTCAGTATTTCTTTGCGTGAAACCCTTTCTGTTTTCCGTTCACATCTTAGCAGAGAGGGGCCGTTTAGAGGCACTACACACTTTACTTCTTCATACAACCTACGTGGAGCGTCTGGGAGAATTAGTTACAGTGTGCCCAGGTATATAGGAAGAAAAAATAGTTTTGTTGAATGTTGAAGTGGTTTTACCTGGGTGGACACATGGCAGATGAATGATTAGACAAGGGCATGTGAAATGTTTTGGAGTGCCCTGGCTACAATACCTGCACCAATTGGGTTGAGAAAAAAAATGAAATATAAAAAAAAGAAAAAAGAGATAAATACCTTGTTGCGCTCATCTACCAAGGCAAATTTTCCAACTCTATATGGATCTCCTGTGTTGTGGTGTCATGTATCTTTTGCACGAACATTTTTTTTATTTTAAGGCGTTAAGAGGCATCGGGTGGAAGTTACGAGGTGTGGCTGCAACCTATTTCACACATTATCTGTTTGATAAAATGCCATTGGGACCCTTATGTAAATCTTGTGATCAGTTCGGTAATGACTTGAGGAAGGTCAGTTGCGTGGGGGTAGAAAATTTGAGGTTTTCGTTGAGTATTTGATTGGAAAGGTGAGAGAATTATAAGACCAACTTGTTTACTTCCAGTGATGAAGCATGACTAAGCCACAAACTTCTATCGAAATGCCTGAAGTTGAAGTGGTCTCGTCAAATGTGGGAATCACGAGTTTCATGAAAAAAGTATGGTTTTCCCTTTTCACTTGCACTAAATTCCGCTTCATCATTTAAAGTTTTTTAGAAATGTAATGTTGAATAATAGATGGATGTAACCCCAACAATTGATGAAATCTTAGCTTGACGTGAACTGTTAAAACAAAAATTAAAAAAAAAAAAATCTCAAAAGTCATGCACATGAAGCGCCACACCCAAACCTACCGCAAAACCGGAACTCGCTATATGACCCCTCGTAACATGGAAAACCTTGCATAACCATAACTGAGTTGTTAAAATTAATTAACACTCTTGTAAATCGTATTCGTAAACCCTCTTAGTTTAATAGTCACTTGTTTGACGTGTTCATTCTATTAAAATACGATCAGTTTCAGCTTATGGTTATCGCTTAGCTTGAGCACAACTGTAAACCACTACCTCATACCTCTAGACTTCCAACAAGACCATCGTAACACACCTCTAATTCAATGAAAACATCTTCGGAAGCTATCTTTACAAGTGGGTTTTGGGGCCCACTGGTCTCTGTGTGACAAGAGTTGCTAACGTAATTACGATAATTGGCCCCAAAGTTGTACTTGAAGATAGAGCTCTGCTCAACGTAATCAACCTCCATTAGACACGATGAATTCTATATGTATGGGGAAATATGTACGAAGCAACAAACTTTGTGAATGAACTTAAAATGAACATATTCATGACCTAGTTTGCAAGCACTTTTGTTGTTTTGGATTGTTTTCTCGATTATAGCTAGAATCTCCTTTTAAGTATTGTTTGACTTTTAGCCATGCGTGTGATCTTGTATTACCATTAGAATGATATGTACAATTTAATTTGATATTTTATAATATATAAATGAGTATTGAAATGTATGGTGATTTTCTCTCTCCACCCTCTTCTCTCTCTTGAAACAACTATGATGCTTGGTTGATAAGAAAACATAAATGAATTGGGAAATATGAATTGATTTGAAATGAAATGATAATGGAAATGAAATGCAAATGGTTATGACATTGTGAGTGAAAAAAAAATGTCTCTTAACTTTCTCTCTCATGCTTACTCTCTCTCGAGTAGCCAAATATCAAGAGCAACTAAATGTCAAAGCGTGAATGCATAATAAATGAAACTCTATCTTCTTCCCTCTCCCTAACTATCTCTCTCTATTATATTTAATGGAAATGTTGAAAATGATGGATGTGTGGATTTATGATTGAGTGTAGGGGATTTCCATACTCAGTCCTAGGACTGACGCAACGTTAGTCGCAGGTAATCCGAACAAGAGGAATATTCTGGATGCGATATGTTGTAATTAATGAGTTTTCATTGTAAAGTTGTATTCATCTTGTAATACATGTATTACTATAGAATAATGACATGTATTGTTGATCGAAGAACTGTTCTTGGTTTATTTTGAAAAGGGAATACCAATTTGGTTATATTTTCTAGTGTCGAATTATATGTGAAGTTGTACTCAATGTTGCACCTATGTTATACAAATATTAAACAAAACTATTGATATGCATATTATTGGTTTAATTGTTTAACACCCACAATGCTAGGTAGAATCTCCTCTCATCAAAAGTAATGAAATTAGAACGATGAGATATAATGCCTATTGTACTTCCTTCCCCAATTTGAGTATTTCTCTAGGATATAAAACATTGATCATGTTAATAAAATAATCTGACCTCCTTAATAATCTCCTTGTTTTGTATCTACGACATCTTATTAAGGACAATTTCCTTGATATTTTATGAGGTGGTGCATATATGTTGTGAAACCTATCATATTGGAATGAGTGAAGCCATCACACGTAGGTTTTGCAAGTATGATTGTATCCTGAATAAGTTTAACCCTCTTGTGGGTGATTTCCCTTGGTATCCTAGTGGGTTGCAAAATCCTTACAAGATAGTTGGTTTTTGTACATTCGATTGATCACTTTTGAGATCTAAATTATGTGATTAGAGACTATGTGTTGAATTACTCACATATTTTCCAAACAATTCAAATAGGTCCTTAAGAGGATTTTGTAATGTTCAAGATTGTTTTGGATAGTTCTATATCAATATACACTTAAACTTCCATGGCAAAGAGAATTGAAATGAGTTGTCTTATATGAGGTCATACTCCTTATACTCTTAAATCCATAAGTGTTACTTATGTGTTATAGGATTTACATTTGTTCGAAAATGATGATAATACACAACCAAAGTAACCATGTAAATATAGTTAATAAAAAGGGTAAATAATATTAAACTAAGGAATGACCGCTACGAAATTGGTACACCATTGAGTGATGTTAAAACCAACTCAAATTCAAAATGTGATTATAAAATTAATGTGATAAAGTAGAGATCGATGAATAATACAACCTAATCAATTTGAACACCAAATATGATGCATGATCACATACTTTGTATGCATGAATGCGGTTAAAGAACAATGCTAATGAAATAACGAAATGTAACCTTGAGATTAAGATAAAATTTCGTTGTAGCCAAGGTCTTTTGAGTTAAGGAAAATTTACTCTAGTTGGACCTGTAAAAGTTATTAGAACCCTTGGCGTAGATAGGAATATATTAAACCTAGGATCACTCAAGAAGTAGAATTTATGGTCGAAACATGAAATTATCCCGTTGTTAGAAGGATTAAATCCTTAAGATGATAAAACATATGTAGTTTAAAATGTAAAATTCATCACTCGAATTCAAAGAAAATTTTCTATAATAGGAACACATTTGTAATATACCCTTCCATGTGGAATATGATTTTTAAAATATGAATGCCTAATTAGAACAACGGATCGTGAATCAAAAAAGGTATAATTTAATTAGTTAACTTACATAGTTGAAAAGAGTGTATTGTCAGTATCAAACAATGATATGAAATGAAATCGAGATAGTTTTTCTATTGATATAGTGTAGTGCCCACTATATTATAATAATAATAATAATAAATAAATTTATAGAAAGTAAAACAATAATAAAGTAAGTTTGGAAAAAAATAGGAAGGGGTGGTTCGAGAATAATGGTGGAGGATGCATGGAGAGTAGCATGGCACATGGGCTACCTGGCAAGGCACATTGGCACCCTAAAAGGCATTATAACCTATCATGTTCTCTACACAATAATAATACATTAAATTTATTTATGATTCTGGAGACATGTAACCACGCAAATCCACGGTCAATATTGTAAATTCTTGTAGTGATTAGTTAGTTGCGTATGTAGCTGCACCTGAAGCAGGTTCAATGGTCTCCGAGAGGAAGATGAACTATTGTTGACATTTTATTTTTTTCTAGTGTTGGGAAACATATAAAATATTTGGGTTCTTGCATGAGATATTAAAGACTATTTCACCATATGCTACAAACAACTATTTAGCTGAGTTATTTTGGAGTGAAAATCAATTCCCATGGTACACCCCATTTACAATGATGAAACCATTGTATGAAATTTAATAAAAATTTACAAGATAGGGGGATATTCTGAGATGTTGTAGTATTTGCAGGTTCCCTCTTTCTCATGAATGCAAAACGTGGGATCATAGGCGTGGCATATGAAATATTTGAAAAAGTGTCTTAAAAATGTGGTTTCACATAATGCTTTAAATGCAGGGTATGCATGAAATGGGTTTGTTAAAAAGGACTAGAAACTTTCTAGAAAATGCAATTGGTAGGTGTAAATATAGGTTCCATATCCTTTGTCAACATCCTCCTAGCATGCGGTGCAATGGGAACTCTAGATCAGGGTAGTGATATCCATCAAAGCATAATGGTTTGTTAGATATTTTATGTAGTGCCCACTTCCCTTTGACACCTTTTGATACTGATCTTGATATTGTTGATTACGTTATGAACATTATTATGCTTTTGATTTAGTATGATGTTAGATGTTGGACCATGGATTATTTTTTATCTTGATTTAGTTATGATGCATGATGATTATTAGAGATACTTCATATGTAGATGATGATATAGTTGTTGATATAAATTGTAAGTGATATTATTGACTGCCTTGATGTTGTTGTGATTCATATATATATATATATATATATATATATATATATATATTGATGATTTTGAAATTATATTATATTCATTTGGATGTTCTGATATGGCCACGAGGTGAAAGTGGTATTTTTATTGTGTAGGTTAAAAATATGACAACAAAGATTAGGGGATGGGAGACTAAGCACATTGGAATTCTAGATGAATTCAACAAGGTCACCATGACAACTTGATTTGTTGTGTTTGTGTTTGATTGTTGTTAGGGATTCCCGTGAGGGGGATCACCTTTAAATGTGACCATGGGTTTTGTGTATTTTTTTATGTGGTTGTTTTATTGTATTTATTAGTGATGTGTCCCTTTATTTTATTTAATTAAATTATGGTAGATTTATAGGAGAAAACATATGGTTAAAAGTTAATTAATTAAATTGGGACATAATAAAGTAATTATAGAAGTTGTTGGATCTTATATTAAATGTGGTAATTGATCTGTAAGTAATGTGTAAGAATGTGTAAGTGATGTGTAAGAGTTGTGTAAGTCAAATTTTGGAGTATGAAACACTCCACCTCTTTAGAAATTCGAATTTGTCCATGGAGGCTAATTTTGGAGGCTTGTGGGACAATTTAAACTTGTCCCATGCCTATTAAATTTACATATAAACCTTACCTATGGTGGGAGGGTTAACTTTAGACCTTTTTAATGCATTGTTTTAAGTCAAGTTGCATGTTTTAATTACACTTTCTTCATGTTTTAAATTTGCAGTCCTTATGGGGTGTGGGCTTGGTCGGAGTGTGTAAGTAATTTGTCATATTTTCACCCACCTATTTACTATGCTTGGGGGAATGAATTTGAATTTTGTGTTGGATTTGAGGATGTGTGATGTGGCATCCTACATGGATCCACCTCATCCTCTTCTCTTCCCTCTTCTAGAAAATTAGAACTCCTTGCTTTGTTTTGGGTTGTTGAACTTTTGGAATGCTTCTTGAGGTGATTTTTCCTTGGGTTTTTGGAGCTCTTATTTATTTTGGAGGAGATTGGATAGTATTTCATACTTGGGCATTTCTGCTTTTGGGACTGTATTTTGACATTGAAAGCTTGTTGTATTAGAACAAAATCTACCATGGAGAGGTAAGAGCTTAGCTCTTTATATATCCTTTTATTTCTTTTTATGTTGTTTGAATGGTGACTGTTTTGTGTGTTTATTTGCTGGTTGGGTAGAATGTCTAGGAATGGTGTAGGAGAAGGTTATGGGGAATCCATGTCGGGGGGCATAATGGAATTCTAGGGGCATCAAATTTATTGTGAAAGGAGTTTGGGATTGGGATCCACCATGGAAAAGAAATAGCTTGCATTTATTACTTTGTGGCGGGCATAAGAAGAGATTGTGGGAGGCATAAAGATATATGGGAGATATTTTCTATTGGTGGTTTATTCTAGGTGGATACCCAATTCCCATTGGGAGGCATAAGCAGCTTCCCCAATAGTTTCTTACTCCTTTGGCTTGCTTGGTGAATCCTTAGTATTGTTTGTATGTTTTTTTGTAGTTGTAAACTACATTCTTTGTTGAACTATATTTAAAGTCTTAAAATGGTGTATGTGTGTTTGTAGAAGCCTTTGATTTCCATGGGTTGAATCACATCTTATATTATATTTTGGTTGCGGCTCAGGGGCTAATGAAGAAGGATGGGTTCTCCTTTTACTGCATGTCTTGGTTGGGTGGAGATGGTTTCCTTTCCCCGTCCTTTGTTTTGATCAAAATTGGAAGAAGGAGAAATCTATGTTGCTATTCGGGAGCAGAGGAGAAAGATAGTTTGACAGTTCCTTGTGAAATAAATTCTCATTGTAACCATTCCCACTTTGAAGTGGATGAATTTGTAAATGTTTGAAATGGAAGGATGTTGTATAGATTATAAAATTTATAAAGTGAAATGAAAAAGAAATAGACATTGTTTTTGCTTTGAAAGAATGTGAAGGAAATGTAATGTGTATGATAAATTTTGGGAAGGAATAAAATAAACAAGTTGTGAAAATTGCCTTTGGAAATCAATGAATGAATGAAATGCTTTTCCCAAATTGCATTGTTAAATTGAAATTGATTATATCGATGTTGTCGAATCTCTGTTTAAAAGGAACAAATGTGTGTGAGAAAAATACAGTATTTTGTCTGTTTTGGAAATGTGTAAAATTGGAAATAAGAATTGTATTTTGGGTTTATAATAGTTTGATTTGAATCCACTAAATGTATTAGACGAGAATAGAAATGAATCTCCATACTTGGAAGGTGAAAAATGATGAATAAATCCTTTAGAAATTAATCTCTATTTTTTATTTCATCATGGAAAATAATTTATCTAAAATGAACAGTTTGAACCTGCAAGCAAGAAATAACAATGGAACATTAAAATATAACATGTTATGCTATAAATGAACTCAATTGGACTAAAATACTTATGGAAAAATCCTTCAAAAATTGCAAAATTGGGCCCAAACCTTTCATAGTCTTTTTGCTATCACAAGTGTTAAAAATTCGAAATGGAAATCAATTAAGAAAACTTACCTTCCAAATGCATCCTAAATTATTCTTAGAACAATCCTCCATGTTTTTTTGACATGTTGAGAGAGGACGAAGATCAAATTGAAAAAAATTTATAAGTAAAAATTTACCAGTTTACTTTTAAAAACGTGCAGGTTGTTTTCTTAAAATTGACCACTTAAATTTTATCAAAACAAAAAATTAATGAGCTTTGTGTAAAAAAAAGGTCGACATATTTCCAGAAAGTCCTCGTTTTCCCAAAACTAATCTCTCTATCAAAATTTATGGCCCTCTTAATTTTTCCTTCCTCGGTGGAAAATTTTTGGAAAAATCTCCTTGGTGGGCCCGGAGGCCAAATTTTTCCCTTAAAATCCTTAGGAAATTTTTTTGGGAAATTTTTTAAAAAATTCTTCGTTGCCCTGCAACCAATCAGAGGTTGCCACGTGGTACCATGAGGTGACATCGGAGGGATGAAACCCTTGTAACTTAATCATTTCGAGAAAAATGTTTTTGGAAAAATTTTATAGTTTTCCCCGCAGCCCCACTAACCCGCAGCAAATAGGGTGCTGCCACGTGGCTCAGCGGAGTCATGAGAGTATTTTTGAACTTAACCTTTTTACCCCCTTTTGAAAATTTTTCTTAAATCTCTCTACAAACCCACTAGCCTGCAGCCAATGAAACGCTGACACATGGCAGCCTTAGGCATCAATGGGGCACACGTAAAATTTAGCCCCTTGTACTTTTGGAAGAAAAAGTTTAAAATTTTTATGTTTCCCCGCATGTCTGGTTTTCCTGCACCAATCTAATCTTGACATGTGTCCTCTTTGGGCCCATGGGCATGCGGAGGTAAATTGTGCTATTACATGAAAAGTGAAAAAATCTAAATCTCTTCCCCTCTTCGCCAACCCGTGCAAGGGAAAATTTTCACCCCTAGGCCTGTAGGCCCACCCTTGGGAAAATTTTCACCCCTAGGCCTGTAGGCCCATAACTTGAGTTTTATGAGGAGTTAGGAGGACTTCTTTATATCGTTGGAAAGGTCAGGAAAATTCCTATCCAATGGAAGTGATGTAGGAAAATTTTTAATCTGATAAGTGTGAGAAAAAGCAAGTTGAGTCTTTAAGCATGTTAGAGAGTGGGTATGGTGAGGAATTTACCCTATGAACCTTATTGAACCTTCTAACACTTAGGTTTGGACATTATCACCTATAATAAATATTAATAAAAGAAAAGTATGTTCTAGTGGATTTGAATTTTTTTGGAACTTGTTAGTGGTAGCTGGTGCCTTGTAACATGGTTGTAGATTCTTTTAATCAAAAAAAATATTCCATAATTTTCCTAACTAATCCTAGGTTGTTATTGGATCTCAAGTGGGTTACTTTTAGCGGGATTTACACTTAGTGTCAGAGAAGTGGTTCAAAATCTTGGACCCTTGGGCACACTGGAAAATTTGTGACATGAAATGTAAACCTAGCACACTTTTGAATCTAAGAAAACAAACTTGTTTGAAAATTGAAAAAGAAATGCGTATGAAGAAATATTACATTACTCTATTCATTTGAACTACCAAAATTAAAATAATAATAAAATAATAGGTTATTTGAATTTTTGTACTCGCTCAGTGGTGTTTTTTTTAACTTGGGTAACTAAGAATGTTAAATTAAATTGCTTTTTGTGAACTTCTAGTGTAGTGGAAACTTGGTTCTCCTTTGAAAATGTGTTGTTTTACAAGTCCTAAAACATGATTTAATTGTATGATGCATTAAGCCCTTTTTTAGACCCTTCCTTATTGGAGTTATTGGAATGATAAATTGTATGGTGTGATTCTTGCAGTTGGACAATAGTGATTGTGATCTGGGGTCGAGAAGAGTTAATTAAAAGTTGTTTAGAGCTCCTTCCTTCAGTGGTTAGGAA
Organism: Taxus chinensis; assembly: GCA_019776745.2. Lineage (NCBI taxonomy): Eukaryota > Viridiplantae > Streptophyta > Pinopsida > Cupressales > Taxaceae > Taxus > Taxus chinensis. Next base: position 632,122,322 of record CM034152.1, read on the forward strand.
AGATGATTTGGTTGTCAGTTTTTCCATTTTGTTCCCTGTATGGGAGAGTTCACATTAAGTCTGAGTGTCATTTTGGACCCAATCCTATGTATGTGTCCTTGGAACTTACCTTGAGGCAGAGTACCCCTTTTGGCAGCCATGAAGAGCTGTGGAGTGAATGTGGTGTTAGATTTTATGTTTTACTTTTGTAATCTTGTGTTTTTTTATCAAGGACCAATATCTTATTTTATGATTGATTTAAGAGGCTATGAGGCTCTTTTTATTTATATTTATTGTTGTGAGAATTTTCAGACTTTACAATGCGCATAATTAGCCACTTTCCTTGATTGCCGATATTTCTTGGAATTTATTTTTATTGATCAATCAGAGCTCATTAATATTTTTGGTTACTTAGCTAAACATTACGTGATTCATTCTTGCTTGATGATGAGTTGGTTCCATGCTTCTTGTATTGTGACATTTCTTGGTATGGGGATAGACCCTTGGTGTCTTGAATGTATTCTTAGGTTTTAAATGTATGCCTTGGTTTTAGATGCATGGAACCTTGAGTCTATCTAGGATCTTAGAGTGACCTTTTCATTACTCGACCTTGTTGGGAAGATAGTTCATTGTGTTGTGCATTCTAATTGGCAGTCTCTTAATGGTGGTGGTGATTCTCTTACAATCCGATAATAACTTAAACCTTGTCAGAGTATAGGTGTTTAATTGTTGGTTGATGAATTATGTGAGGATCAGATTGCTTTTTGTCTGTGGCTGTTAGTAGAAAAGTGTTTTTCTAGTAGTGGCTTCTCTTCGATGGCATGCTAAGTTTTATCAGGATTTCCTTATTTCATTATATAAAGTAGTGACTTATGGATTGTATTCATCTTGGTAATTATGGTTATAATTAATCCCATTCAAGTATTGTGTGTAAATTAGGTGTGTTTGTTTGCCCTCTTGACCTATAAATAAGTCTACCCCCTCCTTAAATTTTTAAGTTACTATGAATAACATTATATGACCTATTAATCTTTGGGTCACTTAGAAACACTTATGGATGTTTTGGGTATTTTGGACCTTCCTCTTAGAGATGTTAGTTTGGTAGATCTTAATAGTTAATCTCAATGGTGCTTATTTTGTACTTCCTCCTTTAAAAACTATAACTCTTGGTTGTAAAATCCATGATTTGGTAAATTAGTTGGTTGCCTCATTGCATTTGATGCTTTCTAGTGTGGATGTGGTGTCCTTGGGAGTAAAATTTCATTGTCATCTAGTTACTTGGCTAGTGATATCTTGTGGGGACATGTGAATTAATTGTAAAACCTTCTTTGGTTATTAGGGGAGTAAAATGTTTCCGTCCTAAACAACAAAAATTGTTAAACTCTTATAGACTCATAAAAGTAAGATTATACCTCTTTAATGAGCCTTCCTTAAAAATTTCTTGTGAGACTTGTGGAGACCCACTAAATGTTTAATGATGCCTAAAATTATTCGGTAAATCCTTGAAATCTTGGTGTGATTCATGATGGATCATTGTTTCATAGTTCTTAGAAATTAATAATGTGTTGCTATGTTGAATGCCTCTTATTCCTTTAGAAATAAAAATGTGATGTGTTGTTTTCCATAAACGTAATAGTGTGATATGTTTACCCTTCCTTCTCATTGAAATTTTGTTGACAAATTGACTCACCCAAACATCATAAAACTATAATTTAGGAGATTTGGCCTTAAAGCTTAACAAATGAACTAGAACATAGAAAGAGAAAAGCGTCCTTGCTTTAACCTTGGTAGATTAATAGAAGGAATAAAAACCATGTAGAAGAATAGAAAAGGAAAAATCTTTTCCATCTACCACCCCTAGGAGTAAAAAAAATACTTTTTCTCTTTTCCACCTTTATAGAAGGGTGAGATATCATGGCCACCTTAGTGGCGATCCTTATAACGTGAACATGTGATATCCGAATAAAAAGGAACATTTTAATTAAGAAAACTCGTAAAGGAATGTGCTAGAAAATTAAAAAAATGAAACTACAACTTTTGACTTAATTAATTGAGTTATAAAATAAGTAAGATATATGTGTATTGAGTGCAATGTATAGTTGAACCTATAGTTTTGTCGCCTACCTGAAATTGTGAAACCCCTGGTGGATAGTAATGTTTTCTAGTTGTTTAGTACTTCTTGTTCATAATAGTATGTGCCTTTACTGTGGGACTTTTGGGTCATCATACCCTTATCATCCCGTAGCTCGACGAATGTGAGTTGTGGTTCTTTTGGATTGAGACTTATCTATTGTTTGAGAAGCAACCTCCTTATGTGTTGTCTTGTCCTTGGAGACCTAGGTTATTGTAATTTTAAGGCAACATATGTTAAGGATATAAAATAACTTCAGGAAGTCTTATTTTCTTCATATTTTCTTGGTGTCACCTTGTTGTTATTGCCCCTTTTCCATTAGGATGGAAAGTGCAAGATGATGTTATTCCCTTTTGATACGAAGCACCCTTTGATTGTAATTTGACCCCATGTTACTTGTTCTTCTCCCTAGCGACCTTGAGTGGTCCTTGGTTTTTCTTGTGCTCTCTTTATGTTTATTCCGAGCTTGAGTAGGAAATAAGATAAGTAAATCCCATTGTGTTATAATGTATGGTACTTGTCTTGATATGTTAGTTGTTAGGGGATATATATATATATATATTCTTTTGCTAAATGGTTGACTTCTTTAGATTTGGTTGGTATGGTGTGTTCGATTCTTAAAACAAAAGTGTAAAAATAAGAGTATAAGACAAATTGTGGTATTGAATTCACTTTTATTACCATGAAATGATAATTTTACCCTCTCGAATTATAGAAGTGTTTTCCTGGAATGGTTCCTTGATTTTAATTTTTTTTTCTGATTTAGGTGTCCTTGTTGATTCACCTCATTCTGTGGGATCCTCAAATGGTGGGACCTTGAGTAGACTTGTTCCTTGTAAAAAATTGGTCATATTTGATTTTTGCTAGCCTTGTTTAGACAACAAACCTTGAAATCATGGCTTAAATGTGTAGAAACCTTAACTTTTATTAATGTAGTATGTTGTATTCCTTGGGGAACTAAGTGGTCATTCTTGAACTCATGGAATTCTCCTTATTATTCCTCTACTTGGTGGTTACTCTTAAGACTCTTTTGAACTCTTCATGTTATATTGTTATGTGTGGTATCTTGGTTGATAGCCTAAATTTACTATCTAGATTTAAGTTTTCTTAGCCTTTCATGCAAAAAGTTTAGAACTCATCCCTTGCAATCTCCCTTCTTCTTCCTGAATTGCTTTGGACCAATCTTAGGTTCTGTAGACCCACACTTGTTTGAAGCAATAAATCCCATAATGGACTGATCCTTTTTCTATTGCATTTGTTCCTATATCTCTTCCAGTGACTTCCAGGAGGAAGTCAAGTTTAATTGGAGGGGGATGTAGTGTCCACTTCCGTTTGACACCTTTTGATACTGATCTTGATACTGTTGATTAAATTATGGAGATTATTATTGTTTTTATTTAGTATGATGTTAGATGTTGGACCATAGATTATTGTTGATCTTGATTTAGTTATTATGCATGATGATTATTAGAGACACTTCATATGTAGATGATGATGTAATGTCCGCATTTTTTTAGACCCTTAGCCTATCATTCCCCATGGCATTTAGGGATGTTGCAAAGGGGAAAATTTATTAAATAATTAGATAATATTTCCTGCAAAGAGATTTTAATCATTTGACATTATAAAAGCAATATTCATTTAATTATTTAATATTTATGGAGTAAGTAATGTATTTAATTAAATTCCCAAAGTGCAAATTAAAAAAGGAATTAATTAAATAATAATTAGGTGGCTTTTAAATATTAAAATCAACTTTTTAAAAAGGGGGACACCACACCTAGGGGAAATAAATTTTTTTTATTTAATAATTTCCCTCTCCTAGGGATTTCTAATTTTTTCCTCCTTTATAGAATGAGTGCTAAGATCATTGTTAGACTCATGTTATGATGATATTTATTTTATGCTCCATGCTTGGAGTTGGGATGCCCGCCCATTGATGCTTTCTCTCTCTCTCGCTTGTGTGGGAAGTTAGTGAGCTGGTTTGGATCAATTGAAGTATTTTATCTTGCTCCATTGTTGATTTATCTTGTGTTGAAGACTGTTATTTGGAGGGTTTTTGAAGTGTAGAAAGAGCTGAAAATAATTTATGTCATTCCATCTAACCCTACTGACTTGACTGAGACTTTTGGGGGTTGTTTTGGAGGGTTTTCAGTTTTCATAAAATTCAGATATTTAGTTCTTTGTAAAGATCTTAATTTATAGAACAATTTTCATTTTATTTGTTGAAGAAATATTGAGTTTTGAGTGAGATATCAATTTTAGAATATTTCAGCTGTCTACAGGCTTTTCTGGGTACGGTAAATTAATATTTATTTCAGAGCTGCAATTTGCAGTTGATTTAATATTGCATTTGATTATATAATTTAGGAGGAATAAGGATAAACTGATTTCATAATTTTTGGAGGGGATTTTGTGCCCTACAAGTGTTGTGTGAGCTACTTTTTAGGAAAAAAGTAGGGTTTCAGGTTGGCTGTGTAAAATCTATTTTTTGCATATTGTTCTTCATATTTTTGTGACCCAAAATCCAAAGTTTGAAGATTTTTTCATAAAAGGCTAAGTAGGAATTAATTTTTGAAGTTTGCAGCAGTTGGGGTTTGGAAATTAATTATTTACAATTGTGTGTGATTAGATTTGTGTTAATTCCTAACTTGTCCTATAAGGGGACATTATGGTGGTATTAGAGCATGTTATTGTGCACCTATAAGGTTTGAAATTGGTTGTGGATCATGGATTTATCTAGTGCAGGTAACATGAAGACAAGATTCTAGAGATTTGGTAGAGCTCTCAAGCACCTAGCTTCCATCAAAGGATGAGTTGCTCAAAATTCTAGAAGAAGCAGCAAGTTTCTTAGTAATAATAGAGCAAGATTATTATGGATCTATGATTGTTACAAGAGATTCCTTGGTGAAGCAGTTGGCTAAGCATGGGTTATTGGATCATAAAGATGGGGAATTCAGAATTATGGTCATCTTCTGCATTAGCGAGGTCATGAGGATTACATCCCCAAAGTTGCCATATTGTGATGCTATCATGGAAGACGTCTTTGAGGTCATGATGGGAAGTTTCCAAGTTCTATGGGACCTCACAAGCCCTTCTTTTGGTAAAAGGGTTTTCATTTTGAATACTATGGAAAAATTAAGATCTTGTGTTATAATGATGGATTTAGAATGTAATGATCTTATTTCTCACATGTTTGAGGTGTTCTTCGATGTTATAAATAATGATCATGCCCATGGTCAAGAGATCATGATTTCCATGAAATCCATTATGTCTTTGATATTAAATGAATATGAGAGTCCACCAATGCACTTGCTATCTATGTTGGAGGAAGGATTGAGTCACAAGACATCACGTGCTGGTCATGCACTTGCCAAAGGTGTTATAGAGCAATGTTCAAGCAACGTAAAGACTATAATTCTCCAAGGTATGAGATCTTTTGTTGTTGATGGTACATGTTTAACATATATTGATTGCATGAGTTTTAATGGGTGCAAGAAATCATATTTGGATGATGAGCATGAAGAGGGCATAAGTGTCAAACATGTGTCTGATGAAAAGGAAATAATGGCTAAAGAACTTGTTATCCAAAATTCACCCCCCAAGGAGAGAGTTTTTAGGTAGCAAAGCTCTGCCAAAATTTCTTTGTGAAGCCAGTGTGTTGCAGGCCCTTGTAGTGGACTCCTTGCATGGTGATCCAGGCCCTTATCTTGTAACAGACTGAACTGTGCATACCAGGAAGTAATAAAATACAAGTTTTTGGATGTATCTTCCCCTGCTGTGTTTTCTTGCATTCTTCTTGCCCCTTTTATCTTTCTACAAGAATATTGTGTCTATTATTATGTTCTTGCAGGAATTCATTATCATTGTGTGTGCTTGGAATATTGCTGTGAATGCATTTTGCTAGATTATGGAGAACTGTCATCACCTCTTCTAGTGTGCACTTTGCCTCTGTATTTCACACATTTGAAGACTACTCTCACACCCTCCTTTTCTGGTGTATCACCGCTTTAGTGTAGGCTTTCATTTTATGTATTCTCTCTCCCTAGTCCCTTGGAAATTTAGATTAGAATAGTTAGCTTATCCTGCATTAGAGTAGATTGTGGCAGGTAGTTTAGGAGTAAAAACCAGCTTTCTCTGGAGGTCTATCTCAAGTAGCAAGTCTCACAACTTGGAGATAGTACCCATGTTATCCAATCACACTGTGAGTTCAAGTATACACACTTGTATATGCACAAGGGTGCTGTGATTCGGTGATAACAGTTCTGGCACGCCCTGTGGGACCTTAGAGGTCTTCACTTTCATTACAACAAGATCGATGTGCACTTGTTGTAAGTTCCAGCTGTTATCACCGAATCACAGCACCCCTCTGCATATACCTGAACTCACAGTGTGATTGGATAACATGGGTACTATCTCCAAGTTGTGGGACTTGCTACTTGGGATAGACCTCCAGAGAAAGCTAGTTCTTACTCCTAAACTACCTGCCACAATCTACTCTAATGCAGGATAAGTTAGCTGTTCTAATCTAAATTTCCAAGGGACCAGGGAAAGAGAGTACATAAGATGAAAGCCTACACTAAATCGGTGATACACCAGAAAAGGAGGATGTGAGAGTAGTCTCCAAATGTGTGAAATACAGAGGCAAAGTGCACACTAGAAGATGTGATGACAGTTCTCCATAATCTAGCAAAATGCATTCACAGCAATATACCAAGCACACACAATGATAATGAATTCCTGCAAGAACATAATAATAGACACAATATTCTTGTAGAAAGATAAAAGGGACAATAAGAATGTAAAAACACAGCAGGGGAAGATACATCCACAAACTTGTATTTTATTGCTTCCTGGTATGCACAGTTCAGTCTATTACAAGATAAGGGCCTGGATCACCATGCAAGGAGTCCACTACAAAGGCCTGCAACACACTGGCTTCACAAAGCAATTTTGGTAGAACTTTGCTACCCAAAAACTCTCCCCTTTACAATGAGCCCAACACTCCAATTTATAGAAAAATGAGAAGGAAAAGAGAAGGGAAAATGGAAATCCCAAAATATTTCCTTCAACCACCTGTAAGAGGCATTAAATTGAGTGAAAAGGTTTTCCATTACTTGTGAAAGGCTCCCCATACTTTCCCATGTGCTGCAGCAGAGAAAGAATGATGACCATGCCTCTTAATTGCATTCCCAGCTACGAAATAAAACACTGTTCTGAACCCGGCCACGTTTTCTTAAAAATATCAATCAATTTCTGATCAAATATGGCATTTCTTGATTTTTGTGCATCAGAATTGGAACCATGATTCCAACGGTACCAATTTTATGTGATTTTGTTGAGAAATACAAAAGTTATGGTCCTCTGAGTGCGGGTAGCTATTTTGGGTCTGGCAGGCGTTTTCTGTCATTTGACGGGAATGAACATTAACTGAATGGAGCTGAATATGTTTCTCTTAATTAAATATATCTATCCTCATGAAAAATAAGAGGATTTCGTGCTCGTTCCAGAAAGTCCAATTTTGTTAAAATCGGAGCTCGGAGTCAAAAGTTATGGCCGTTTGAAGTTTCGCAGGTCAAACGTTGACTTTTCCTCTTCTGTCTTTGGCCGATCCACGCTTTCGCGTCCCACACGTCCCTCGCGTACTTTTGTCTCGGCTGTCCCGGACGAACCTTCCCCCATTTCGCGCTTTCGCGTCCCATGTGTCCCTCGCGTACTTTTGTTCCGACTGTCCCGGACGAACCTTCACCCATTTCGCGCTTTCGCATCCCACGCGTCCCTCATGTACTTTTGTCCCGGCTGTCCCGGAGACTAAGACTTAGCCATTTTTTGTGATTTTTCCTGACCCGAGCCTATTTTTGCAATTTTTCTTACCTTTCCTCAGAACTTGCTCTCTTCTACTTGGACAGGGGAGTTAGAAAAATATGAGGGGACCCTAGAAACATGACTTTTTGTCTGGACTCAATATAATGCTTGGGACTAAAGAATTTGATGCATGTTATCAAAATTACCTTGAGGGGTGAATTTTGGATAACACTAGCTTTGAAGGAGCTTTAAAATAGCACATCTGGTGACTCCAAAAGAGGCATAATCCACTGGTTTCAGCAGTCCAAGCCTGGCAAATTTATGAGAAGAATACAGACCAGATCAAGAACTAGGGAGGAAGGATTGTTTGTTTATCTACATCTATCCCCAGGCAGAGAAAGAAGGGGAAGAAGAGCTCGAAGATCTGCATCTCCACCTAATAGAACTTTGTCTACACCTCCACCTGGTAGACCTTTTCTCACATCAACAAGAGTTTTCAGGCCAATCAGAATGGCACAACCACTAAATCCCTTTGTCAATTTCACTGGCAGCAGCCCACTTGTCCTCAATGCATAGAATCTAGTTCCAATTGCAGCATTGAAGAATATTCCATTTTTTACTGGAGAAAATCATACCACTCCTGGTGATCATGTCAAAGACATTGCTAACGTCTGTGTAATCCATGAGATAAACGAAATGGATGTGGCTGTCAAACTGCTGGCATCATCGTTCAAAGGAAAGGCATTGCAATGGTTCAGGAGCCTTGAAGCTAGTTCTATCACAAATTGGAATCAGTTGTGCATAGTTCTCCATGAGCAGTTTGGAGAGAAGGGAGACAACTTGTCTCTTCTGGAACAATTGACAACTATCAAGAGAGCTCCCAACGAGTAGCTAACTGACTTCAATTTCAGATTTCAAAGGTCTTGGGATAGGATTCTAGTGGCAGTCAGGCCAACAGCAGAAGGTGCTTTTCTATATTACCTTAAAGCTTTGAATTCCGATATTTCTATGTTAATTCAATCTATGGGAGGCACAACCTTACCTGCTGCTTATAGTATTGCCATTAGGGCTGAAAACTGTCTTATTCAAGCTGGTAAACTGGCTCCTAGGCCTCCAATGCCATTATATCGAAGTTTAGAGAGCCCAAGTACTAGTCAAGCGCCTGTCTTGGCTCCTATTCCCACTCCTAGAAATCAAAGTTCAAATGAGACTTCTACCTCATCCTCTAGTGCTTCAAACGAACTCCAAGAGGTCATGAAACAATTGCAAAATTTGGGAAATGAGCTGGTTACTATCAAAAGACAGCAAGCACAAAGTGTTAGATCATATCAACCTCAAGCTCAGCCTAACAGGCAACCATATCAACCTCAAAGACCACCCAATCTAGCTGCAAATCAGAATCAAGCAAGGCCTCCCGCTAATAGACCATTTCAGCCCTATAACCCCAATGTCGTATCTACTTCTAAAGCTTTGGTGCTAGTCCAAAATAATATGGCCCAAGAATATGATTGGTGTTTCCTGTGTAGTCAGCCACATAACCAATCAATGTGCTTTAACGGTGCATTAAATTAGGCCCTGATGGTACAAACCATTGGTGGGTCGCAAGAGTCCAGCCACGAAGGAGATCAGTAGTAGGAAGCACCTCAGCAAGGAACATCTCCAAACGAAACTACTCTTGTCAATTGGCAGGCTGAAGATTTCTGTGGTATGAATCAAATACCCTCTCAAAGTGTTGCAGCCAACACAAGGTCAAAAAGGAGAAATTTGGGTGAAGAACAGCCACTGGCTCCAAGTAATCCACAACCTTCTACCACTCCACAAGCCACTGGAAAACAAACTGTAGATCCAAACATGTAAGGAGCATCCATACCAGCTCCTAAACCAACTCAGATGCCAGCTGCTGCCGCTCATTTGCAAGGAATGAACGTGCAGGCCAAGGGAAAGCAGAGGGATACTTCGTCTCCATTCAGTATCATTGATTAGATGAAGAAGACAAATGTAAACATATCCATGTGGGAATCACTATCTATCCCAGGACAGAGAGATTTTCTACAAGCTGCCATGAAGGACTGGTCAACTTCAAATCAACAGGTCCAAATGCAAAAGAAGGTACTCACAAATGCTTCCCAGCCTGAAGGAAATCATGAAGGACAGCAAGGTAAAATGTTGAAGCCTCCATTTTATGTTTCATTGATCATAGGAGATAAGCTGGTGCATAATTGCATGATCGATTCGGAAGCAAGCAGCTCAGTAATGCCCAAGCAAATAGCTGATCATCTAGGACTCCAATATGAAGTCATCTCCAAGGATGTAGTGCAATTAGATGGGACAACAGTTACAACGGTTGGAGTAATCAAAGGTTTGAGCCTCACACTACACGCATGTCCTAACGTAACAGTGTTACAAGATGTGTTAGTTATAGACCTACCACCACTCTTTGCATTATGCTTGTCAAGAGACTTCACTGCTAAAATTGGAGGCTATCTTTCGGTGGATTGGTCACATATGTTGTTCAGAACAAGGTATGGAACCAAAGCCACAATCAGGTCTGAACCTATTGCGAACTTTCACATTGAACCTTACACTCCAAACCAAATCAATACCAACTGTTCAGCGTTTGATCAAGAAGATTATCCAAGCACTGATGAAGTTGACACCAAGGTTGGAAGCATCCCAGATTTGACTCTTGATGAATGGGCAAGCAAGGTGCATGCTTTTGATCCTTTTCAAGAAATAGAAGAATCTGAGCTAGGAGTCTATTGTTTACATGAAGAGAATCAACCTCTTCCTAGCATCACCAAGCCAGATCATAAAGACAAGAATGAAGTATGGCAATTGTTCTTTGATGGGTCAAGGAGTAGACAAGGTGCAGGAGGAGGAGCTATGCTCATTTCACCGCAAGGTATAAGGTATTACTCAGCCTTCCGTTTCCAGTTTTCCTGTTCAAACAACACAGCTGAGTATGAAGCCTTGATTCATGGAATGCACTGGGCAAAGAAGAAATGCATTAGGAATTTACAAGTATTTGGTGATAGTGAGATGATCGTAAACCAAGTCAAAGGAAAAAAAGCTGCCAAAAATGATCTGTTGAAGAACTACAAAAATCGGGTATGGGATCTTATTGAAGATTTTGAAGCTTTTAGCATCATTTCCATCCCAAGAAAAAAGAATGAAGCCGCTGATAGGCTGGCAGCAATTGGGGTACGTTTGATGTTGTAGAAAGTATCAAAAGTGAGAAAACTCAGCCTCATATCAAAGTGGTTGTGAGACCAGCTGTTCCGGATAACAACACAAGTTGGAAAGTCTTCGAGAATGATCAGCAAATTGTTAATTTCCTACAAGAAGAAGCTGAGTTCTCCGCCAGGAATCAAGACAAGCTGGAGCAGCAGTATGGTGACCAAGTGGTGCAGCTGAGGACTAGCAAATTGCCAAAAGGCCTCATAGCCTTGGAGTCAATCTTCAACCCGAATGATCAGTTCCGGAAAGAGAAAGCGAACATTCAAGTAAAGGGTGAAGATTCAGAGCCTATTTTAGTGGAAGAGGGAAAGACATTGCAAATTGGCAAAGTAAGTACCTCACAAGAGAAATCTGATTTTGTTCAGCTTTGTCAAGAGTTCCCAGATGTCTTTGCTTGGACTTACAAAGATTTAAGAGGTTTCAACCCAAAGTTGGCACAACATACTATTGAGTTGGATCCGGAATCCAAGCCTATCAGGCAAAAGCAAAGGCCAGTAAATCCTCATATCGAAACTCTCATGAGAAAAGATTTAAGCAAGCTCATTGAGGCTAGTATCATCTTCCCCATCAAACACTCAAGTTTGGTTGCAAACTTGGTGCCGGTAAGAAAGAGAAGCGGAGAAATAAGATTGTGTGTGGACTTTCACAATCTAAATAGAGCATCACTCAAAGATCATTATCCACTTCCATCAATGGAACAAATATTGCAGGTTGTAGCTGGTTCAGAAAGGTTTTCATTTCTAGATGGATATTTAGGCTATAATCAGATAATGGTAAAAGAATAAGATCAATTCAGGACAGCCTTCACTACAAAATGGGGCACGTATGCTTACAAGAAGATGCCATTTGGACTGTCAAATAACAGAGCAACATTTCAGCGAGCTATGGATATGGTGTTCAGAGGCTTGATCAACAAGATAGTGCTGGTATACCTAGATGATATCACTGTCTTCTCAAAGAATGCAGCAGACCATCTCTTTCACCTGAGGAAAGTATTTTAGAGGTGTAGAAGGTTCGGAGTGTCATTAAATCCAAAGAAATGTGTATTCTTGGCACACAAAGGCAAACTGTTAGGCCACATTGTCTTTAGGGAAGGGCTAACAATTGATCCTGAAAGGGTTGAAGACATCCGAACGCTTCCATTGCCACACCACAAGAAATCTCTCCAAAGCTTCTTAGGAAGGATAAAATTTGTCCGCAGATTTGTGCCTAATTTTTCCACTCTTGTGAAGCCTCTAACAATGATGTTGAAGAAGAGTCTGGCATTCAAATGGACAGTAGAAGGCAAAGAGAGTTTTGAAAACATCAAGCATGCAATATCACAAGCTCCAACTCTTATCAACCCAGACTTTTCAAAGGACTTCATGTTGTATGCATTTGGAGGATCAGATACAATCTTAGCTATCTTGACACCGCTGAATAGAGAAGGTTCAGAACAGCCCATAGCATTCTTCAGTCAAACCTTGGAAGATTACGAAATAAAGTATTCTTTCATCGAAAAGTATGTCCTTGCTGTCATCAGGAGCTTGAAGAATTTCAGACATTTGGTCTCAAACAATAAGATTCAACTACTGGTGTCTCATGCTGGTGTCAAGGACTTCCTCCTAAATAAGGATTTAAATGAGAACAGAGTAGGTTGGATCACTCGGGTGATGGAATATGATATTGAAATCAAAGTGACCAAGCTAGTTCATGGCAAAGGCTTGTGTGAGCAGCTCACTTCCAAACAACCAGACGAGTCAAAAAGTGAAGAGGATGTTGTCTTGCTGCTACAGAATGATCAAGAACAACCAGCTGATGATGCACCCGTCCCATGTTGGACTCAAGACCTTGTGCATTACCTCCAAACAGGCTTGTGCCCCCCATGAGTGAGCAAAGCAAAGAGGAGATACTTTATATTACAAGCCATTCCATATGTGCTTGTTGACAGAGTTTTGCTCAAGAAGGACATCAATGGTGTTCTATTAAGATGCATTGGAACAGGTCAAGTTGAGAAGATTTTACACGAGTTCCATGATGGGGAAGCAGGAGGCCACTTTGCTCCGCGAGTGACAGCTCTCAAAATCATGAAAGCTGGTTACTACTGGCCAAGTGTGTTCAACGATTGCTACTCATGGGTCAAGAAATGCAGGAAATGTGCATTCTTCACAGGAAAAGAAAGGTTAGCAGTGCTGCCCCTTCGTCCAATTTCAGTGGATCAGCCATTCATGCAATGGGGATTGGACTTCATTGGAATCATCAATCTCAATTCACGTCAAGGCCACAAGTGGATTCTAACAGCAACAGACTATTTCACCAAGTGGACCGAAGTAGTGGCACTCAAGGAAGCAAATGAATCTAATATCTTAGATTTCTATGAAGGGATAGTCACGAGGTTTGGTGCCCCTACCACTATCATATCAGACAATGCATTGGCATTCCTTGGCACAAAGATCACTGAATGGGCTGTCAAGAATTGCGTGTATCTCAGCACTTCATTGAACTATTACCCTCAAGGTAATGGCCAAGCTGTGTCTACAAACAAGAATCTACTAAGAGTCATCAGGAGGACTCTTGATGAGAATCAGAGGACTTGGCACTCAAAGCTCAAATCAGCCCTATGGGCTGATAGGATCACACCCAAGAGATCTACAGGAAGCTCTCCATACAAGCTTGTATACGGGAAAGAAGTTCTACCTATATCACTTGAGTTGCCAGCATTGGAGCTCATGAAACAGTTGGAACTAGCTGAGTTTGAACCTATGGAAATCAGGTATGCAGAGTTGATGGAATTAGAAGAGACAAGAGAGCACGCAATATAGACCATAGAAAAGGATAAAGCATTGGTCAAAAGGAGTTTTGACAAGAAAGCTAAGGCCAGGATATTGCAAACTGGAGATTTGGTACTGAAGTGGGATGCTGATCGTGCAAAACTAGGAAAGCACTCCAAGTTTGATGCCATCTAGAGTGGCCCATACATGATCATTGAATGCAAAGGTAGCAACGCTTTCCGACTGGCTAAGTTGGATGGTGAAGAATTGCAGATTCTGGTCAATGGGATCTACCTCAAACGTTGCTACTAAAAGGATAAATTTTCACCCTTGTAAATATTAATTTAGATTTCCATTCCTGTAAGTGCTTATGCACATTGTACTGCTGTTAGAGTAGTTTTTATTTCCCTAAGTGCTTCTGTACATGTCCTATTGCTTCTAGTATGTGCATGTTTGTAGTTCATCAAGCTCCTGGAAAAGAATTTGCAGCCACAGGAAAACCAGCTCAACAAATTTTTCGATGGCTCAAGGACATAGGTTTTCAAATTTCAGATCAGCTGAGAGGCTATCAAACAGACTCCATGCCCAATGGATTGCTACAAACAGCTGGTCGTTCTACCTAGAAGGCAGGTACCCCAATGAGTCGCCAAATTGCTATCCAAAATTCACCCCCCAAGGAGAGAGTTTTTGGGTAGCAAAGCTCTACCAAAATTGCTTTGTGAAGCCAGTGTGCTGCAGGCCCTTGTAGTGGACTCTTTGCATGGTGATCCAGGCCCTTATCTTGTAATAGACTGAACTGTGCATACCAGGAAGCAATAAAATACAAGTTTTTGGATGTATCTTCCCCTGCTGTGTTTTCTTGCATTCTTCTTTCCCCTTTTATCTTTCTACAAGAATATTGTGTCTATTATTATGTTCTTGCAGGAATTCATTATCATTGTGTGTGCTTGGAATATTGCTGTGAATGCATTTTGCTAGATTATGGAGAACTATCATCACCTCTTCTAGTGTGCACTTTGCCTCTGTATTTCACACATTTGGAGACTACTCTCACACCCTCCTTTTCTGGTGTATCACCGCTTTAGTGTAGGCTTTCATTTTATGCATTCTCTCTCCCTGGTCCCTTGGAAATTTAGATTAGAATAGTTAGCTTATCCTGCATTAGAGTAGATTGTGGCAGGTAGTTTAGGAGCAAGAACCAGCTTTCTCTGGAGGTCTATCTCAAGTAGCAAGTCTCACAACTTGGAGATAGTACCCATGTTATCCAATCACACCGTGAGTTCAAGTATATGCACAGGGGTGTTGTGATTCGGTGATAACATAACTTGTGAGAGAAAAATCAGATTTAGTTCAAAAGGAAGAGAAGGTAGAAGAGCCCCTAGATGCAAATGAGAAAGGTAAAGATTTATTGTTGGTTGAATATGTTTTGTTTCCTTTTCATGATTTCATGCATGTTGATAAAATAATCATGGGAGATGAGCCCAAGAGGGAAAAGAAATCTGATTTGCAAGTTTTCATGGACAAGGAAAATGAGAACAACCAAGAGGTAACTAATGAACATTATTTAGTTATTACTAATGCTACCTAGATTGGAAATGAATGCAAGGATGAGGGGATGAACGATAGGAAAGAAGAAGAGGAATTTATGAGAACTTTAGACCATTCTCAATTTGTTGGTCCATTGAAAATAGTGAAGGAGGAGCAACCAAGGTCACTATTGAGTGATCAAACACAAGCTTCAAAGGGGCAGCCAAGGGTAGACCTCAATATGGCCCTAAAGGAGTCTATTTCACCATATCTCCCACAACATAAAATGTAAGCAGTTAACAACTACATTGAGGTAATAAATTATTTGAAGTTTGATTTGGGTAGTACTAATGATGAAGTTTTTGTTGAACATGTGCATGCTAAAAAGGAAAAATCAGATTTGAAGGATAGCATTCACTATCATCGTGAGCCATTTGAAGGATAAGAAGGGAGTGTGAGTCTCATGGTTACTCCTAGTCATTCCCTACTTCACGTAAGAATTGGTGAAGGAGAAAAAAGTAGTTTAGATGGAGAAAATTATGAAAGAAAGAGTGATGTCCTAAACTCAGAAATTCTGAGTTTTGTAGATGTTGGGGGCAGCCCAAGGTATGATTATTCATGTTTATTTCTTCCTTATATATTGATCTTTGATGAATATGGGTATGAGCATGTTAGATGGATGGATAAGAAGTATTTTGGTTATACTATTGTTGATGTTTTTTCTCCTAACAATTGGGTGCATAAGTGTCAACATGGAAAAAGGAAAGGGGTGTCTAAGACTCCTTCTACAAACAAAAATCATGACAATAAGCTTGCTGGCCTGTGTATAATAGTGGTTATTAGGGAGAAAATAAGCATGTTTTCTCTTCTAGAATCAAGTTCCAAGGAAGCTCCATGCACATGTCAAGTAAAGGTACATAATTACAAGGTGAGAAGTGATGTTTTATGGTATGAAAATGTCATGAGCAGCCCCAAGCATGATAATTTAGATTTATTTTCTTTATCCATAAAGAAGGTACATGGGCACAATCAAAGGGTTGAAGTTTCATGGGTTTATGGTGATATGGTTTATGGATGCATGACTTATGGTTTCTATTTTTATTATATGCATGGTGCATAAAAAATAGTGAGATGTCATCCCTCTACATGGTATGAAGAAGTAAATAAAAACTTGTTCATATTTACTAGTTCTCATGAGATGATTAAGATTCGATTGTTCTTATACCTCAATAAAATTCAGTTTTTTATTGTTGAGGTCATAAAAGGAAGGTATGAGCATCATCTATTCATGTTTGAGTTTTCCACCAAAAGGAAAATATGTATTCTTAATTTTTCTGTAAAAATTTACACTACTGTCCTACACATTTTCAGATTGTTGGGAGTTATGTTAGCATGCATGCATAAGGGTTTAGTCACATGGTATGATAATTTTCAGTTTGGGGCATCATTGATGCATGTTACAGGTTCTTTTGGTCATTTATCACTCCTTTTAAATTAGGAACAATGAAAAAGAAGGTATGGTGTTGAGTTGTCATGTTATGCTCTGAGAGAAAAGGGTAAGCATGTTATATTTTCAGCCATGATAGTGAGAAGTGCCACATTTGTCATGACATTCACTTTGAATAAGCTCTATGTCATGCATATGATTGAGTTTCAGCATGTGTTTCCTTAGGAACAAGGTATTGAGGATTGTGATTTTGAAGAATGGATCACATGGGCTTCACACGCCATGGTAAGAGTCTCATTTTTGGATGTGCATATGAATGATTTTTAGATTTTTATTATGGGGAGCGAAATTTCATTTGCATGGGGGCATATTGCATTTACTAGATGGTTGCTCATTGATGCGGGAAAAATAATTTGGAAACATGGTAGTTGTTGTCCTCTAATTTCTATGGATGATATCACCTCCATAATTCATATTTTTCACATGTATTCGATGACATGGGTGATGGTACTTGATGTTGACCCATGGGTGACTATTTGGGGGTGGAAACCAACCACTCCAATTCTGATTTTTGAAGATTACAGCAACACTTCGGGCCACATAATAGAGTTTGGGGGCAGACCATACATGGAGGAGTTGTACATGCTTCTTCAACATTTATTTTTCTAATTTGTTTGTTTCATGCGTATGATTGAAGAAGAAATTATAGTAGACTACACTCCTAACTTTGAGGGGAATGAAGCATTCCAAGATAGTGCAAATTCTACTTCACTTGAGTGGCATGGGAGCACGTTTTTTGGAGTACCACACATTTGGATGTGGACACATGAGCTTTCTACTGCTTGTGGGCAAGCAATCTTGGAAAGGGAGGACTGTAATGTCCCTATTTTTGAAGACCCTTAGCCTATCATTTCCCATGGGCTTTAGGGTTGTTGCAAGGGGAAAAATATATTAAATAATTAGATAATATTACCTGGTGAGTGATTTTAATCATTTGACATTATAAAAAAATATTTATTTAATTATTTAATATTTATGGAGCAAGTAATGTATTTAATTATTTAATTAAATTCCCAAAATGCAAATTAAAAAAGGGAATTAATTAAATAATAATTAGGTGGCTTTTAAATATTAAAAGTCACCCTTTTTAAAAGGGGACAGCACACCTAGGGGAAATAAAAAAAAAATTATTTAATAATTTCCCTCTCCTAGGGATTTCTAATTTTGTGCCTCCTTACTTATAAAAAGAGTGCTAGGATCATTGTTAGACTCATGTTATGATGATATTTATTTTCTACTCCATGCTTGGAGTTCGGATGCATGCCCATTGATGCTCTCTCTCTCTCTCTCTCTCTCTCTCACACACACACACACACACACAATTGCGTGGGAACTTAGTGAGATGGTTTTGATCAATTGAAGTATTTTCATCTTGCTCCATTTTTGATTTCTCTTATGTTGAAGACTATTATTTCGAGGGATTTTAAAGTGTAGAAAGAGCTGAAAATAATTTATGTCATTCCATCTAACCCTAACGACTTGATTGAGACATTTGGGGGCTATTTTGGAGGGTTTTTAGGTGTCATAAAATTCATATCTTTATTTCTTTGGAAACATTTTAATTTATAGAACAATCTACATTTTATTTGGTGATGAAATATTGAGTTTTGAGTGAGATATCAATTTTAGAATATTTCAGCAGTTTGCATGCTTTTTTGGGTATAGTAAATTAATATTTATTTCAAATCTACGGTTTGGGGTTTATTTAATATCGCATTTGATTATATAAATTAGGAGGAATAAGGATAAATTGATTTCATGATTTTTGGAGGGGTTTTTGTGCCCTAAAAGTGTTGGGCACCTACTTTTTAGGTAAAAATTAGGGTTTTGGGTTGGTTGTGCAAAATCTGATTTTTGCATATTGTTCTTCATATTTTTGTGACCTGTAATCCAAAGTTTGAAGATTTTTGCATGAATGGCTAAGCGGGAAATAATTTGTTAAGTTTGCAGTAGTTGATGTTTGGAAATTATTTACTTACAACTGTGTGTGATCAGATTTGTGTTAATTCCTAACTTGTCCTAGAAGGGGACATTACAATGTAGTGCCCACTTCCCTTTGACACATTTTGATACTAATCTTGATACTGTTAATTACATTATGGACATTATTATTGTTTTAATTTAGTTTGATGTTAGATGTTGGAGCATGGATTATTGTTGATCTTTATTTAGTTATGATGCATGATGATTATTAGAGACACTTCATATGTAGATGATGACATACTATTTGACATGGATATATTATGAAGGTTGTTTGAACATGTGATTTTTGGATATGGTGAGTAGACGTAGAAAGTGCACATTATATGTTGATGATATAGTTGTTGATATAAATTATAAGTGATATTTTTGATTGCCTTGATGTTGTTGTGATTCATACATACATACATACATACATTTATATATATATATATATATATATATATATATATATATATATATATATATATATATATATATTGACGATTTTGAAATTATATTATATTCATTTGGATGTTCTAATATGGCCACAAGGCCGAAGGGGTATTTGTATTGTGCATGTTAAAAATATCACAACAAGCATCAAGGGATTGGAGACCAACCACATTAGAATTCTAGATAAATACAACAAGGTCACCATGGCAACTTCTTTTGTTGTGTTTGTGTTTGATTGTTGTTAGATATTCCCATGGGGGGGTCACCTTTAAATGTTACCATGGGTTTTGTGTATTTGTTTATGTGGTTCCTTGTTTTATTGTATGTTTTTTATTAGTGATGTGTCCCTTTCTTTTATTTAAATAAATTGTGGTAGATTAATGTGAGAAAACATATGGTTAAAAGTTAATTAATTAAATTGGGACATAAGAAAGTAATTATAGAAGTTGTTGGATCTTGTATTAAATTCTGTAAGTGATGTGTAAGTAATATGTAAGAATATGTAAGTGATGTGCAAGTATGCGTAAGAGTTATGTAAGTCGGACTTTGGAGTATGAAACACTCCACCTCCTTGGAAATTCGAATTTGTCCTTGGAGGCTGATTTTGGAGGCTTGTGGGACAAGTTAAACTTGTCCCATGCCTCTTAAATATGAATACCAACCTTACCCATGGTAGGAGGGTTGATTTTAGACCTTTTTAATGCATTTTTAAAATCAAGTTGCATGTTTTAATTGCACTTTCTTCATGTTTTAAATTTACAGTCCTTATGGGGTATGGGATTGGTTGGAGTGTGTAAGTAATTTGTCATATTGTCACCCACATATTTATTATGCTTGGGGGAATGAATTTGAATTTTGTGTTAGAGTTGAGGATGTGTGATGTGGAATCCTACATGGATCACCTCATCCTCTTCTCTTACCTCTTCTATAAAATTGGAACTCCTCGCTTTGTTTTGGGTTGTTGAACTTTTGGAATTCTTCTTGGGGTGAATTTTTCTTAGCTTTTTGGAGCTCTTTTTTATTTTGGAGGAGATTGGAAATCATTTCATACTTGGGCATTGCTACATTTGGGACTGTATTTTAACATTGAAAGCTTGTTGTATTGGAACAAAATATACCATGGAGAGGTAGGAGCTTAGATCCTTATATATGCTTTTATTTATTTTTATATTGTGTGAATGGTGAATATTTTGTGTGTTTTGTTGGCTAGTTCAGTAGACTGTCTAGGAATGGTGTAGGAGAAGGCTATGGGGAATCCATGTGGGGGGGGCATAAGGGAATGCTAGGGGCATCAGATTTATTATGGAGGGAATTTGGGATTGGGATCCACCATGGAAAAGAAATAGCTTGCATTTTTTACTTTGTGGGGGGCATAAGGATATAAGGGAGATGTTTTATATTGGCGGTTTGTTACATGTGGATACCCAATTACCATTGGGAGGCATAATTAGTTTCCCCCCATCATTCCTTGCTCCTTTGGCTTTCTTGATGAAGCCTTATTATTGTTTGTATGTTTTAATGTAGTTGTAAAATACATTCTATGTTGAACTGTATTTAAAATTTGAAAATGTTGCATGTGTGTTTGTAAAATCCTTTGATTTCCATGGGTTGAATCACATATTCTATTGCATTCTGATTAGGGCTCAGGGGCCAATGAAGAAGGATGGATTCTCCTTTCATTGGATGTCTTTCTTGGGTGGAGAGTGCTGCCTTTCCCCCTCCTTTGTTATGATCAAAATTGAAAGAAGGAGAAATTTATGTTGCTGTTTTGGAGTAGAGGAGGAAAGAGAGTTCGATAGTTCCTTGTGAAATAAAATCTCACTGTAACCCTTCCCACTTTGAAGTGGATGAATTTGTAAATTTTTGAAATGGAAGGATGTTGTATGGATTATGAAATTTGTAAAGTGAAATGAAAAACAAATAGACTTTGTTTTTGCTTTGAAAGAATGTGAAGGGAATGTAATTTGTATGATGACTTTTGGGAAGGAATAAAAGAAACAAAGTTGTAAAAATTTCCTTTGGAAATCAATGAATGAATGAAATGCTTTTCCCAAATTGCATTGTTAAATTGAAACTGATTATATCGATGTTTTTGAATCTCTGTTTGAAAGGAAGAAATGTGGTGTGAGAAAAATACAATATTTTGTCTCTTTTGGAAATGTGTAAAATTAGAAATCAGACTTGCATTTTGGGTTTGGAATAGTTTTATTTGAATCCACTAAATGTATTGGACTAGAATATAAATGAATCTCCATACTTGGAAGGTGAAAAATGATAAATAAATCCTCTAGAAATTAATCTCTATTTTGTATTTCATCTTGTAAATAATTTATCTAAAATGAAGAGTTCAAACTTGTAAGCAATAAATAACAATGGAACATTAAAATATAACATGTTATGATATAAATGAACTCAATTGTACTAAAATACTTAAGGAAAAATCCTTCAAACATTACAAAATTGGACCCAAACCTTTCACAGTCTTTTTGCTATAAGAAGTTGTAAAAATTTGAATTGGAAATCAATTAAGAAAAATTACCTTCCAAATGCATCCTAAATTCCTCTTAGAACAATCCTTCATGTCTATTTGACATGTTGAGAGAGGAGGTAGATAAAATTTAACAAAATTTATAAGTTAAAATTTACCAGTTCGCTTGTAAACAACATGCACACCGTTTTCCTAAAATTGACCCCTTATATTTTATCAAAAAAAAAAATTAATGAGCTTTATGCAAAGAGGACATTGAGATATTTCCAAAAAGTCTTTGTTTTCCCAAAAATGATTTCTCTATAACAATTTATGGCCCTCTAAAGTTTTCCTTCCTTGGAAGAAAATTTTCGGAAAAATTTCCTTTGTGGGCCCGCGGCCCGAATTTTTCCCTTAAAATCCTTTGGAAAATTTTTGGGAAAATTTTCTAAACTTTCTCCATCACCTCGCAGCCAATCAGAGGCTACCACATGGCACAATGAGGTGATAGCGGAGGGGAAGAACCCTTGCAACTTAATCATTTTGAGAAAAAAGTTTTTAGATTTTTTTTATAATTTTCCCCGTAGCCCTGCCAACCGGCAGCCAATAGGGTGCTACGACATGGCTCAACGGAGGCTCGGTAGTATTTTGGAAATTAACCTTTTTACCCCCTTTTGGAAATTTTTCTTAAATCTCTCTATCGACCTGTTATCCTATAGCCAATGAAGGGCTGACATGTGGTAGCCTTAGGTGTTGGCGTAGGCGCGCATAAAATTTAACCCCTTGCACTTTTTGAAGCAAAAGTCTAAAATTTATATGTTTCCCCACATGTCTAGTTTTCCCGTGCTAATCTAATCTTAACACATGTCCTCCTCGGGCCTGAGGGCACATGGAGGTAAATCATACTTTTTCCCCAAAAAGTGAAAAAATGCTAAAGCTCTTCCACGCTCCGCCGACCCATGCAAGGGAAAATTTTTACCCCTAGGCCCGCAAGCTTGCCCTTGAGAAACTTTTCACCCCGAGGGCCGCAGGCCCATAACTTGAGTTTTATGAGGAGTTAGGAGGACTTCTTTATATCATTAGAAAGGTGAGGAAAATTCATATCCATTGGGAGTAATCTAGGAAATTTTTTAATGTGTTAAGTGTGAGAAAAATCAAGTTGAGTCTTTAAGCTTGTTAGAGAGTGGGTATGGTGAGGAATTTACCCTCTTAACCTTATTGAACCTTCTAACCCTTAGTTTTTGACCTTATGACCTCTAATAAATATTAATTAAAGAAAAGTATGTTCTAGTGGATTTGAATTATTCTGGAACTTGTTAGTGGTAGTTGTTGCCTTGTAACATGGTTGTAGATTTTTCTAATAAAACAAAAATTATTCCATAATTTTCCTAATTAATCCTAGGTTTTTCTTGGATCTCAAGTGGGTTGTTTTTAGCAGGTGTTACATTTTAGTTGTAAGTGTCATGGTAGATGTTCTTATAGAATGTGGAAGCATGTGTAAAGCATGTGAATTTTTCCTAAAAATTCCTGAAAGAAACTTGGGCATCCTCATGATGATTACATGTATTTCTCTAAACATACACCCATCAGAGCATAAAGACAAATTACAACCTAAATACCAATGTATTCCTATTAATCATTTTAAGAACATTCTAATGGAAGATATGGAGTTGGTTTCCCATAAAAGAATAATCCAAGATTAACTCCAATGGATTGGGTCAAGTTTCTTATTTCATAAATTCTTTGTCTGGGTGCCTTGATTCGTTCCCTTGAAATGCCACAAGATGATGTTTGGGGTTGTAAATTAGGCTTCATTGTCAGATGGCTGGAATTTTGGGTTAAGTCTTAGAGGAGGGGAAATGGGTTGTAGTAATGAAATAAGAGTGGGGATCCTCCTAGTATCCACTTTGATTCCCTGATCTACTTCCATTACGAGATGAGTTTTAACTTGTAAATCTCGATAACCATTTTCAAACCCTAGTAGCTTGTGCGTGTCGTGCTTATTCTGTGCCACTTGAGCGAACTCATTTTTCCCTCAGGCATGGTATCCCTTAACTTTTATTTCATAATTCTCATAATTTGGGTTCTTCATTTGTAATATAATAGAATTTTTAAACCACTGCATAATCTTACAAATATATATGTAACCAAATTTAAATAGTGTAAAGAAATAAAACTCCACCTTGTGATTGACAAAATTGATTTTTCTATTTAACATTAACTCTGGTTGCTACAATAACCTTATACGATGGTACTAGAGTATCCAAAGTAAGTTCTCTTATCTTCTCGTATCGGCGAGAGTTAGATGATATCATCAAATATAAAAATCCATTTTCCTACAAATCAAAGTTAGAAAAAAATTGTTATTTCCAAGACTCACAAAACAACACTCTGAGCCCCGTAAAAGAGAATTCCAACATCGTATGTGTTCCTTGTTAAGTAGATAGTTGCATAAAGGATTAACACGACCCTTTGTGACCACTTGCATTCACTTTTCCACTTCTCTAGGAGCTTTTTTTACTCCATTTTGTACTTTTAAGGAATGTGCTAAAACTGAAAAGTTGGCTTTCATTTTGAACCGTCACTTGGTCCTTGAGAAATGAAATGCTTGACCACCTGTTGAGATCCAAATTTGTTCTCCTTTTTAGTCTGAGTAGCACCATAGATATGTCATGGAGCTTAAAGACAAATTATGCCATGTTGTATGTTGTTGGTAGCCGGGGATATGGTTTAGCTGGCACTCAGGTTTGTGGAGAAATGGATAGCACTCAAATAGGAATTGATCTTGTCCTAGCTGTTTTAGGTTGTGCCTTGCAACCAAGGTAAGAGGACCTGTTTTGTAACCTTGTAATGGTGAAGAATATGAAGATTTCCTTCTCTTTTCTTGAAATTCTGTGATGGAGACCTTGATGAAAGCATGATCAACACCTCAGATCTGAACTCTCACAAGTTGTCACTTCTCAAAACATGGGTATTTTCTCAAAACAAGGCAAAGGTTACTAGAGACATTGGAAATCTTGATCTATTATGCATACTTTTGCAAATGGATTTTGATCTTCAGTGGTTATACAAATACAAATCAGGGATAGTACATGATAGGGTCTTTGTTGTTTAGATTATTTTTTGTGGGGGACTGACAAGACAAACTTGGATATATCAAATCTTTGACAACCTCTACAATACTTGAAATAACTATCAGATAAAATGCTTCAAATAATCAGGACATTCTTTCAACCAGAAGAGGCATAAATGGAAGCCCAAGAAGCACTCTTCACACAATCTTTGAGAATTCACCACAAAAACTTGAAGTAAAGAACTCAATTAAACACAAAAATCCATAATGAAACCATGCCTAAGGTACCCCCAAAGGTCTTATAAGAAATATCTGTAGTCAAGGAAGGTAAAGTGATTTTTTTTATCTCCTTATCAGATGAAGGCTCTTCCTGAAATATGAGATTGCAAATGCCACTAAACTATCAACCATAAATGGAGATCCTGTGTGATTTCTAAAGACTTTCAATGCAATATTTCAACAAGAATAATAAAATTTATTTGCAGGCATTTAAAAATGATAACATACACTATATTGCCTAAAGAAAACACAGATTTAATTCAAAACTTGTTAGATTCAACAACAGGGGAGAGTTACATGAATAATCTCAAAGTTGTGTGATGACTATACACATGTAACCAACTCATATACATGAATTTCCAACACATGAGACATTAACCTAGTTATTTGGTGGATTTATCAGAAAATGTGCTTTCTCTCAGAATTTTCTCATGATTTTCAACTCCATACCCCTTTACAATATCTCCAAAATGCACTATATACCCTATGCCATATTGAAGCCTTCTTTCCTAAGCAAAGGAATATGCCATGGGATCAATTCTGTTACAACAATTCTTCATGATTCAATGAAAATGACATCAAACAGAAAAACACTTGCAGGTTGCTAGGTGTTCCCGAAAGATTAAATTATTACAAATATCTAGATCATTATCCATCCTAGAGGCACGTTTTTTCATAATGAGGCATGCAAACACGCTTCCTCTCATCATTTCACCTTTTAAAACTACCTTTGCAATTTTTTGATTTCGTCAATTCATGTGTTTGCTCAGGTTGAGTCAACATTTATTACAAACACACCCTCAAATCAAAGAATTAAGCCATGAAAGTGATGCCAATGATCCTGGAAGGCCAAGACGACACAAAATCACTATAAATTTGACGAATTTTGATGCAAAATTCAAGATTCCAAGATTCCTGGAGGAAAAACGGCGTGCCAAAAATGAAAATGCACAGTTGCCATTGATCTGCTACGTGGTCAAACTATGATGTGGGAACAAACTCAAGCTTATTTTGAATTTTTGACATTTTTGAAAAATTGGAAAAATTTGACCTTTCCCCGTCCCTCCACCTTTTAATTTCGGAGCTGACACGTGACACATGGTGGGTCCCATTCAAATCGCGCTTCAATTCTACGCATTTTGACCTTTTTTGGAAATTGGGAAAATTTTCACTTTTTGACCCATGGGCCTGTACCTTCGATTTTTCCCTCACCACGTGCCTCGTTGTGATTTGCTAGCAGGCAAGTGCATCAAATTTTGATTTTGAGTCCTTTTCGCAAAAGGGAAAAAAATTCTTCCTACCTCCGCCGGCCCACCGACCCTCCTTGTCCTCTGCCACTTGTCGTTCGATGATTAGCTCGTGGGCCTACGGCTTAAATTTTAATTTTAAGCCTTTTTGCCAAAAAGGGAAAAAAAATCCCCATTTCGCTCTGTGGACCTGCCAACCCGCCTCTTGCAAATTATTGATAGGTATCCTCTTATTATTGGCCATGGGATTTCGGCCAAAAATTTACTTTAACTTTTTTGTAAAAATGGAAAAAATCCCCTTTTCCCTCCACTGGCGCACCGAACTGCTCTATGCCGCCGTGATACCCCATGTCCTCCTCTTATTCAAGTGGGGTTTTGGGCCAAGTTTTGACTTTTAAAATTTTCACAAAGTAAAGTCTAAAAATTCCAAGGGAATCCAATCACCCACCAACCCGCCTCGGCTAATGAAAACTTGCCACATTGCCAATACCTCCTGAGGATGAATTTGATGGGAAAATGGCACCCATATGACCGTTAAAACACAAAAAATTCCAAGGATGCCCTAGAATTCAAATTTTTCACCAAGGATGGTAGATTTATTGATTCTAAATCAACTGAAGCATGATTTTACAACATTTTCGACCTTGGGATTGGATTCTCAAATGCAAACAAGTATGAATTGGTCAAATTTGATTTTTTCCATGATCTAGCAAAGGGAAAAATGACATAGCCCATGAACTTGGAAAAAATTAGGGCATAGAAAAGGGAAAACTTGGAATTTTCCTTCAAATTAGAGCAAAACAACAAGTTTGTGAGCATTTTAAAGCATTCAATTGGAGGGTAAGAAATTTAGACCATTAATTCAAAGGGTAAAATGTTTTTTGAGCAAATATAGATTTGAAAATTTTAGGGCAACATGGGGCAAGCTTAAAAATGGCACCAACACCACCTTCACAAACCTCTAGTATTTTTACTAGAAAATTACTTGAAACCTTCGGTTTAGGAAAAAAATATCCCTGGTGATTTTGGAAAAGGGGTATTATAGGCTTCCGATCACTATTTGATTAGGTCAAACTAACTCAACTATGATCAGTGGCTCTAACAAACTTGTCGCCATTTACAACTTGTTTACCATTTCTTACTCATATTGACTTTGTTGAATTCTCCATATATAGGGGGACTAGTAGGAAAACTCCTCGTTGCACGTTCATCCATCAAATCTCAATTTTGGACATGGTTTTTTGAGCCCTTGAGCTAACTTTTGATCATTTCCATGTGGGTCAATTACAACCGATGGCCTCAGAAAACTAAACACCAATCCTAAACCAGTTACTAGTTTTGAATTCTGTCAGTTCCAATGAATTCTTGGTGTATAGGAGGACACGTAGAAACTTACTCATGGTGTGTTTGTACATCAGCGGACAATGCTTCAAATTGGTTTCTTCACCTCTAAGCCTAAATTGAACATTTTTGCAACTAGCAAGAAAATGTAAAAATAAAGTTGTAAAACCCCTTTCGGGTTGCAAAACCATCATGGAAAATTGTTGTCACATGTAAATAAATGTTTAAAACTCTATCATGTTACTTTTTGTGTGAAATTTAACTTTTGGAAAAATAGTGTTTCTCTCTCTCCCTTGCTCTTTCTCTCCTTAGTTAAGAAATGAAGTGAAATGAAATGAAATCAATACAAGTCTCTAACCTTCTCCTTTTGAATTCAAATTATTATTTTCATGTAAATAGAAACTGAAAATGTTAATTATGCTACATCTAGGTTGATTTCAGGCCATCGATTTATCACTAATTTCATACTCACTTGGTTTTGCAGGATGCAAGAAAGCTGGCGAAAGGGTGTGGTGAAATTAATTCTTTATTATCGTAATTGATATGGGTCATTGTAGAATGTATATATATGTATAATTTATTGCCATGTTACTGAAAAAATTATATTTGATATTTGGTGATATGTATGAGATGTTAGTGTTAGGGATACCTTGGGAAATGTGCATTTTAATTCAGATTTACGTAAGGTAAATTTTTTTGATATATATACATATTTTAAATGAATTTGAATTTAATATCTTTTATTAAATTTACAGTGTGTAATAAATAATTGTTGTGTTGTATTCTTTACCTTGAAAATCTAATAAATAAATATAATCGCAACAGACAACCTTAGTTTAAAACTAGTGCACATCTAACCTTCTCACTTGATCTTTCTTAGCTCAAAATAAATTGAAAACGTATAATGAAATAAATATTTTCACTCTATGATACATTTGAGTTTAAGTAAATAAGATCCCAATTTCATGTTATCGTCATAGTCAGCATGTTTAGTGACATTGTTGTAAACCTGACGGTTAGCAACGATATAGTCCAACTAAATTTTAGTGTAAGCAAAACTAACACTTCCTTAGAATCTGAGTGGACTCTGGTCTTAGAAATATTGAAATGAATTCCTCATGGGATCCAGATGACACAATGGAACTAGTGAAATAGGTGTACTATTACTTAAAATATTATTACTTATCTCTTTAGATCGTCTCAGTTAAACGTGTTACCTTGGCTAGTGAAAGTGTAGCCCCTGGTTCCTTTGTAGAAGCCTTATAGGGTAAATATGTTCTTACACCTTAATCTATAATATAATGGGGTGTAGATCCCCATGTGCATATTAGAATTAAACCAAACCTCCTGTACTTGATTAGGAGGTTAAATTGTGGTTCGTGAGTAGTTATAATGCTTCTAATCAGGTACTTCTTAAAGATGTTAGATAAGTACTTTCGTAACTCTTTTTGTTATAAAGTTACATCAATAACGTACCTAAGAAATAATGTAAACAAGATGAGGAAAAATATTATATGTGATAATGGTTTAGGAACAATTTTCACTTAAAGTCCTTCCGGTTGATTTAAGCATTGAATTTTGTTAAGAAGGGATAAAAATTGTTCTTAGTGGGACTAGAAATTTGAGCAATTATAGGTCCCACTAAAACTAAAATAAAATAAAATTATGATGTGTAAATGCTTAACTGAATCAAACTAAGTTTGGAACTAAAACAACCATAGTACGAGCAAAAATGTGCTTCTAATGGAAGGAATTTTACAGGAAAGGGAAACTTCAACCTTCACCTCCTTTGAATAGTATTATTTTTCCTTGAAAAATTTTGGTTGGTCCCCTTGCATAATGTCGGTAAACATAAATGTCAACTAAACATTTTTGAGGAAACAAACCTTTGACATAAGAAGAAGAGAATTAGGAACTTCGTATGTAATTTGAAATATGGCCCTTAATTATGTAATTTATGGAGAGTTTCTTAAGGGATTAAGATCCAAATTAAATGATCAAATTGTAAGTTGAATATGAAATGAATTCAAGAATCTGTAGGTAAAGAGAGAGAGAGAGAGAGAGAGAGAGAGAGAGAGAGAGAGAGAGAGAGAGAGAGAGAGAGAGAGAGAGAGAGAGAGAGAGAAATTATCCTTCCATAATAATGTTTTTTTTTTTAAATTTTAATCGTAACTAAGATGTAATCATGTTTATGAGGTGTTGTTGGTTTACCAATCCATGGGTCCCTTTTTATGGTTGGGTCATTGCTAGCATTCGCTGACTAGGGAAAGTGTGGCATCAAAATGTATATGGTGTTGTCATGTGTCTACGAGAGTCGATGAATTTTGTAAGTGTCTTATGTGGGTTTTAATATATCTATTGGAGCTTGTGTGGTGTTGTGTAATGAGGATTTAAAGTACAAAACAAAATTATTTCGCTATTTTTACTATTTTATTTGTGTGTTGAAATTGTGGGCGTTACATATAGTAATCTTTATTTTTCTTCTTGTGAATTTTCCTCCTTGTAACGAGATTATTTCTCCAAACCAAGTAAACTCGACTCTTTGAAACAAATCCATAAGTCAACTATTAGAAGGTGCATGTTTTTATATACGTTCCTATTCACAATCAAGCTATATAACTTTATTTCCATAAGAGAAAAAAGTAAATTCTAAAGGAACTGCAATAGGTGAAATGTTAAACAAAAACATGTAGCCTAGTTGTAAAGGAATGAAGGATCCCACGTTATAAGAATCTTTAGACAATTATAGTCAACTAATTTTTTTTTTTAGAAACAAACCTTTAACATAATAATCGAATATTAGGAGACTCATAGTTGTTTAAAATGAATTTATTTAATAAATGAGGTGTGGATAACTAATGGAATTGGAAAAAGGAACTAACCGTGCATACTCTGTTAAAAACTAATCTGCTGCAAAGTAAAGTAATTGAATTATGAAAAATAGGAAATTTTAAACCTTATGTGTTAAATTCTATTGAAAAATATTAGGTTATATAATGGAAACCTAAAGGTAATGAATATGTGAACCATGAAAAGGCCATGTCATGGAGTATTTATATCCTATGTTTCCTTTTTTAATTGGTTCATTGTCTTGGTTTACATTGTTTGAGTAAGACACTTATGTGTAACCTATGTTATCCTATTGTATGAGTGGGTTCATGTTTATGTAATTTTCCGACGTGATGTCTAGTTATTTTATTTGTATCTAATGTGGTGTTATGTAACATGCAATTAATGTAAGAAAAAAGTTATTCTGAATAATTTTACTATTTTATTTTGGTGTTGAAAATGTGGTCATTACATATGGTATCAGATAGGATGTTCATGTTCTCGAACCTCTCAGATATATTGGAGTTATGGTGATCTTACATGCTGGTGGTGGAGATGGGAAGTGTAATGTGATATATGTTGTGATGTGAACAATGTCATAATTGTGATATTATGAATGCACGTGTTGTCATGTCACACAGTGTGTATTTGTTTTTATGTTGATGTGCTCTTGATGAGAGTAT
The DNA here is from genome assembly GCA_019776745.2 of Taxus chinensis. Classification (NCBI taxonomy): domain Eukaryota; kingdom Viridiplantae; phylum Streptophyta; class Pinopsida; order Cupressales; family Taxaceae; genus Taxus; species Taxus chinensis. The sequence continues at coordinate 632,153,592 of CM034152.1, forward strand.
TCACGCTCCTTTTTCTGGATTCAATGAGGAGATCACGAGTGATGTACCTCCTTGTTTTATGTGAAAATAATGTTATTACAGATTGCAGAGTGTTGGAGTGTCTTGTTATTCTTTGATATATGGGTGTGTTGATGGGTTATACAAAAAAAAATCGGTGCGTAGTAAATTATATTTTATCATGGTTTCACCACCATTTCATGATGAATCATGTTTGCAGCCATGTTATATTACAATTGACTCTATGTTGTAAAGTTATTCATTTTTTTCATCTTATTTATAATTTGTGTAATATGTAATGGCTCATGTCGTAAATTAGGGGCATACGGTGATTGTATGACCCCTATTGTGTCGTACTTTCTCCTTAGGTGCATTATGTGGAAACCTGATGTATCATAACCTGTGAAAGTACTGATTTATTTATACCCTTTATATAAACCATGTTTAAGATGCCATGGTTAATTTGTCTAAATCACCATTGTGTTAATGATGTAGTTATGTGTTATTTTGTGAACCTTACACTAGACGACCTCAAGGGAAGCAACCGTTAAGAGTGTATGTTTGGACAGAGGAGGCATGGACCAGGTTTTAAGAATCTTGAACTGAGTATGAGTGAGGAAGAGGTGTATTACATAGAGTGAAAAATCACTTCTAGTTGTTTAGTATACTTTGAGCTTTCTCGGTATATTGTGGATGCACACCACCTTATCCTCAACTTATGAAAAATAGTGTGCCCTGATATTTTCTATTGGGTTATCCATTGAACAATCCTATGTGATTTTGACTATGTTGAGCCTTGTGGGAGTATGGAGGGATGATTCAGGAAGATATGATGATAGTTACATTATTTGATATACTCATTTCTGGTTACTTTTATATTTTTATGAGCCACGACTCGAAATTCGAGTGTCAGCAACTCAATGAGTACACCTTTGGTGGTAATATAAGGCCACGTAGTTATTGTAATGTGTTATTTCTATATACATATTTTATTCGTAAATTGATCATTATCTCTTTTCTTGTCAGAACCAACAGGTTTTATTGATTGGTGTGTTCTTATATTTTGGGTGTTTTATTTGGTTATTGCACTAACATGCAGATTTTTCACTAACTATGCCTATTTATCCATTTATTTTTCTAAGTTTGAAATATTCTTTTCATATTTAAAATTTATATAGCCTTGCCCAAAGCTTGGGATTTTTTCCACCAGGCATTTGAGGTAGATTTTTATGTCGGTTCTTATGTTATTAGGTGTTGCAATACGGTCGTGGGATTCACCATGGAGTGGTGGAACCTATAGACCCACTTCTTTGTGTGGGGGTATGCCCCAAGGAGTTAGAGATAACTAGCAGATTGTTGAAGCACGATTTTTATGTCTCTTGGGTTAGGGGTGATGGGCCTCTATGTTTCTAGGGTCATAGGGTGACTCGACCTCATTAAATGGAGAAAGGAGATGGGGCTCTGTGGTTGAGTGACACGATATTCATGATGGCACTCTATGGTTGAGTGATCTGATATTCTTGATGGGGCTCTTTAATGAGTGACTTGACTTGCTTTTAGCACTATGATTTTTCCTATTAGGATGTATATGGAGTTTTTTTGTGATGCTTTGGGAGGTATATGGAGTTATTTGGTGATTCTTTGGGATGTTTATGGATTTTTTTAGTTTCATTTGGAGATATCTAGAGTTGTTTCGTGATGTTTTGTGATGTGTGGAGTTGGTGTTTTGAGTTATGTGTACTCTTGTGAGTCTTGCTAGACATTTTTATGTTTGAGGCTTGATGCTCCCCTTGGTTTATATATACTATAGGATCTTGTCTTGGATTTTTTTGTGTATATTTGTGGTTTTTAGGTCACGTGATACCAATTTCCTTTGTATCAGTGTGGTGATTTTGTTTTTTAATCACATGTGTGTGTTGGATTTATGCCTACGACATAATTTCTTGAAATTATTATTTATGTGGACTAATTATATTTTCATGGTGGAATTATATGTCTTGTGAGGTGATACAATCATTAAAGTATGTAGTAAGATGTCTCTTGCGTCATTTGTGATGTGTTGAGTTTTGTGTGACATCTTGAAGCCAATTACTATTGGGCACCCATGATGATAGGACAGTTGAAATTCTAAAAAATGAAATATGTTGAGTTTTGAAACTTAGAAATGGTAATAAGGAAAATAATATTTCAGGAATAAAATCAAGGGAAATGTCAATCTTTACAGAATATTAAGAAATTGACAAAAATTTAAAATGTATTTAACTTTCCACACTTTTAATTGTAAGAAACTATTCCTTGTCCCAAAATAGAATAGGTTTTGCTGAATTTCATAGCTACCTTATCCCTCTTTCTACCTAATGTTATGTCGCATCGAGGATGATGCTATTATAAGTACAATGAGAGGTAGTGCCCCCATGTTTCCATGTTGGAATAAATTAAAAAAAACACTTCCTCCCATAGCATTCACATTATTTCACCATATCATCAAACACATTCCAACAAATATTTCTTTTATCAATGACATAACAACCTGAGCTAATTAAGGAGCCTTGGATAAAGTGAGGAATATTATTAAAGCACAATTAGGTCATTTTTTTAGTGTAATGCCATATACTTTGGTAGAATATATTTTCATTGTATGATCTTCCCCATGCAGTTTGATTGTAAAGACTTTAGAATTTTTTTTCAATACATGTGACTTGTAGGCTATATGTAGACTAGAGATGTTAAAAGGCTTTAAAAACTTCTAAAATTATGCATTGACACGTGTAAAGTTACATTCCTTAACACAAACCTTTATCTTTCCCCTTTTGCACTAAAATAATAGCTTTGGAACACTCTCTGGTCATCCATAAGGACGTTTGGTAGTGAGGGAATGAAACAGTTGTGTAAGGGAAGGACACTCTTTCCCATAGCCATCCTAATATTTTACCATTCTTGTTGATCAACTTGCGCACAAAAAAAAATTATAGCCTCAACATTTTCTTAGGTTATCCTTATACAATTTTTTTATCTTGATATGTATCTGCATTGAATTTGGTTTGTTTCCCTTGAGAACAAAAGGGAAGTTGTTTCAAGTCAATGTTTTATATGTTATCTGCTGATGAAGAATTTTTTGGCTTAAAATACTTTGGTGTAAGTTCTTGCTATGTTGATTTCGTTTCTTCTACTCATGTGCACCTTTTATAAGGGAATTGTAACCTTTGCAACACCAATATTATGTTTTGTCTCCTTCAGTATTCCTTTTTGTGAAACCCTTTCAAATTTTTAATCACATCTTGGCTGAGAGGGTCTGTTTAGAGGTGTTGCACACTTTTCTTGTTCACAACCTACGTGGAGCTTCAAAAATAGTGAAACGATATCCAACAAGTCATATAAATCATGCTTTTGGATAAATATTGTGGCTAGAAATGGATCTGGGAGAATTAGTTGCAATGTGCCCAGGTATATAGGAAAAATAACAGTTCTGTTGAATGTTGAATTTGTTTTACCTAGTTGGACATATGACAGATGAATGATTAGACAAGGGCATGTGAAATGTTTTCTTTGGAGTGACCTAGCTAAAATATCTAGCTGAATTGGGTTGACAAAAAAATGAAATAGAAAAGAGAGAGAAATACCTTGCTACGTTCATCTACAAAGGCAATTTTTCCAAATTTGCATACATCTCCAGTGTTGTGGTGTGATGTGTCTTTCACATCAAAAATACATTTTTTAAAGGCCTCAAGAGGCATGGGGTGGAAGTATTGGGGTTTGGTTGAAACTAAATTCACATGTGATCTATTGTATAAAAGGCTACTGGGACCCTTCTATAAATCTTGTGATCAATTTGGTAATCACTCAAGGAAGGTCAATCGCGTGCAGGTACAAAATTTAAGGTTTTTCATTGAGTGGTTGATTGGAAGGGTGAGAGAATAATAATACTAACTCATTATCTTATAGTGATGAAGTATTTGTAACCCAAAAACTTCTATCAAAATACCTTAAGTTGAAGTGGTCTCGTCGAATGCGAGAATCACAAGTTTCGAGAAAAAGGTATGGTTTTCTAATTTTCACTTGCACTAATTTACACTTACTCATTTCAAGTTTTTTTTAGAAATATATTGTTTAATGATAGATGGATGTAACCCCAATACTTGAATTTTTTTTACCTTGACGTGAACTGTTAAAACAAAAAAAATCTCGGAAGTCATACACATAGAGCGCCACACCCAAATGTACCACAAAATTAGAACTCATTGTATGACCCTTAGTAGCATGGAACACCTTAGAGAACCCTAACAGAGTTGTTTAAAATTAATTAATGATATTGCAAGCTATATTCCTAAACCCTCTTAGCTTGACAATCACTTGTGTGACATGTTCATTCTAATAAAACACGATCATTTTTCGCTTACAGTTGTCACCTAGCTTGAGCTTGACATAAAATCACTAACTCATACCTCTAGAATGGAAAAAAAATGGTCATAACACACCTATATGTCAATAAAACCATGCTTGGAAGCTATCTTTGCAAGTGGGTTTTGGGGCCTGTTGGTGCTCAATTTGATCTCTCCCCGTTTGTCCTTGAAATTCTTCAGTTTGTGGGATCTGTCGTGTTTTCTATCTCCCCGTATTGATGCACGAAAGCGCTATCCTAAATTTGGGTTCCATGATTAGTGCCTTCCTTTGGTTGAGGATCACTTTAAGTCTAGAATTTGTTTTCCGTTCCTCTGTACTTGTGAATGAATTTGTACCTTGGGCGTAAAATCAAGTTTTTTCCCTTCCTTCCATTTTTCCATATTCACGTTTTTTTCCCCTATCAATATTTGTCCCAATACCTATCTAAAAGTGTTCCTTTCTGATTGGATATAGCTTGGGGGGGCATTTCAAAACTCAAAGGTCCGTTTCAACTCAAGTTTTCTCCAAGTGGAGGGTTGGCACTCATTTGAAAATTTGCCTCTTGGTTTGACCTTCTGAGTTGTTCTTGGGAGACACATGGAGGTTTCCACTACCTTTCCAAGACTTAGACCTTTTTTCATGTGGTCAGTGTAGGTTTTTTTTACCATGGACACGTGGTGAGCCCATTCTTGTTTGGGGTCTCCACTTTTGGGGACCATCTCAAAATTGCACCAGGGAGACACATTGAGGATTCCACCTGCTCCTCTCTTTGCTTAAAAATTTCAAGAAAATTTCTAAAGGCCTAGGAAACGTGGAGGGACCATGCTTGTTTGGGGACCTGCCCCTAAATGTTTTTTTGAAGAAGCACCAAGGGGACACTTGGAGGTTTCCACTCACTTTTCCCTTACTTGTACTTTTCAACGGCTGATGGAATTTTATCTGACCGTAGACACATGGTAACTTCCACTGGTCCTTCAACTTTCTCAACAACTCATCCCGACTGAGACAGGTGGTGATCCCACACTTGTTTTAGGTCTCTTCTTTTGGGCACCATACTAAAGGTGCGCCAAAGAGACACATGGATGCTTCTGCTGGCTCCTTTTATACTGAAACTTTTCAAAGGCCAAAATGTGTTTTTGTTGGACCCAAGGCATGTGGAAGGCCTGCGCTTGTTTGTAAACCTGCCTATGTGCTTCTCTTTTGTAGTTGCACCAAGAAAACACATGGACGACTCTAATCTAAAGTTGATAAGGTGAAGAATCAACGGTTCCTGTGCATTGCATCTATTTTTCCACCTTTTTTACTCTGAGACTCCTGGAGATACGAATACGCATTATTTTTCATCAGTTTTTTATTAAATTCCTTGTCGTTTCTATCTGTAAAGTGTAATTAAATGGATTTGGAACTTAATTTTTGAGTTCAAGGTTTGTAAAGGGTGATATTTTGAAGTTGGAATTGCTCAGGCACTTGCAAAAACATGAATTACTAGGGAAGCTAGATGCAAAATAAATTTACAGAGGAAATAAAGGGAAAAGGATGAAATGATGAAGGTTACAAGTGAAAAGGATGAAAAACGTGTTTCCTCGATGATGAAAAGGATTACCTATCAGATCAGGTTGTACAAATCCATCGAAAAATGATTAAAATGGGGATTTCTCACATGAAAGACTAAGAATGATTAAAAGTACTATCAAAAAGTTATGGCATGACATTCTAGTCATTATTCGAGGGTTTGAGAAATGTGATCAGTTCATGATTTGTGCACCTGGTAGCTGCAAGTGTAATTTTGTTAAAAGTCCCTATCTGAGGCAAATTGGTAACAAGAAAAGGTTCCTCAAATACTCTTCTTTTTGAGGGGGAATTTTTGGATGAGTGAGCGATTGAAATGTATAAATGAAATGACATTACTCTTGCAAATGGTCGGGAGTTGAAATCTTAAGATAAAATTTGAGACATCCCATCTTCTTGAGAGACCAATATGAGAAACCTATTAATTTCATGTGTTTTAGATTTCAATAATGTCAAGTTGTTTAGGAGTGTACAACCATTGACAAGCTATGAGACTGTTTAAAGAAACTTTTCCCTACTGATGAATTCAATAAATTTTGAATTAAACTGTGTCAATCTTGGACCAATTTATGTCTGGTTTATTTTAGAATGTCTGCAAGTTGTTTTTCTTATTCCTATTGCAATCTTGTGTTAAATTACCTCCAAATTACATAGGATCTCATCCCTGTGATAGTTTAACAGAATTTACAATTTCATTTCAAGAAGAGCCTTCATCCTCTAATGAGATAAACAATTTAAAATCATTTTACTATCATTTGTTGATAAAAATTATCTGTAATCCTTTTAGTGTATCTTAGGCATGAGGAACTAGGGGTCTTTGATAGTTAATGGAGTCTTTGACTCAAGCCTTCATGTTAAATTATTAGAGATTATGTGAAAATGTTTAAATATGGGCCTCTATTGATGCACACCTCGTGTTTGAAGAAATATTTTATCTCTTCTAAAGCATTTTGTCTTTTAGTTTTCCAAATGGTGTGAAGTTTCTCAAAGATCTGGTAAAATAAAATTTATCCTACTTAATCTCCCACCAAAATTATTCAAAACAATGAATCCTACCTGAACCACCCTTGTTTTCCCTATATGTCCACAAATGTATATTTTCTACTGCAAAAATATGAAGAAGCATTCAGGATCCCATTATGTCTTTAGTAACCTTTACCCTATCTAGAAAATATCACCATTATTTAGAAGTGACAACTCGTGAGAGTTAAATTGTGTTGCATTGATCATATTTTCTTAGGGTCCCCTTTCAAATTTATGCAAAGAAGGATAACTTCATTCACCTTCACCAAAAAAGGTTACAAAATGGGTCCTCTCACCCTCATCGAAAGGCACAGCCTAATGCAGTGAGGATAGATCAAATCCTTAATGAAGGTTCTATTCATTTCTCTGATGCTTCAGTGACAAAGAATAATAAAAATCCCTTCCTTGGCTACAAAACTAATCATAATATGATCTATCTATCTCTCAGTCTCTTGTTAAATCAGTGATGTTTCTCGGTTTCTAAGGGAGAATCAATTTGAATACCAACACTAGAATGACACCATTGCCGAGGATTATTTGAATAAAGGTGTACACATACTGAGTTTGGTAATGTTTCTTATATAATCTAAGTGTAAATACATTGTTGAAACGTCATCTTGTGTCAAGATTTGTAAGAATTGAGCAAAGTTACAATTTCGGCGTGTAATATTTCCAGTTTCTTTTGGTTTTTGCACTACATTTACATCAACAATGTTAAATATGGGTAAAGGAAAGTCAGATCTGTTAATATTTATATGAATTTAGTGTTGACAAACATTTGACAGACCAATTTTTGTGCATTTTCACAACTAAGGTTAAAATACTTAGTGGCGACTCCGTTTTGAATGAATTTTTGATAAATGCCACTGTCTTAACTTGTGTCAATTGAAATTTATCACTAATCTTTGCAAACCTAGAAGGAAGAAGATCTTTCTTTGTTAAAGACCCTACCAGAAAGTTGTTTCTAGAATAGGGAAATAAAAATTATGAACGAAGAAGAATCTGGAAAATGGTTGGAGATCAGGAATCAAGAAAAGAGTTATCAATTATGGAAATTGATCAACATGTCATTGAAGATTTCCATATTTACTCAAATTCTTCTTAATCAGGTAGTATTTTTGTAGATATGAATTCTCCAATGAGAGAGGGTCCTTTTTTTCTGTTTGAAAAATTTACATCTCATTTTGTCCCTGTGTTCTCCAAAGCTGATAGGATCTTCCAATAAATAGATTTTTTTAGAGAATATTCAGTCTGAGGATTGCATTATTGTGCCATAAATACCCCACACTCCCCATGATTTTTTTTCTCCTGTAAGATCACCTCCCCAAAACAATATGGCCCAACCCCCACTCAGACCTCCATTCGTTGTGAACACTTTTGGTCCTATAGATTTCAGAGGTATGGTTACATATCCAAATGTTGTGCCACAAGATGTTAGAAATAGATTGCCTAAATTTCAAGGAAACAATGCTATTACTGGTGATCAACATTAAAGCTTTTTTTCCATATGATGGAAGACTTTGAGATTAAATTTTAGGATGTGTACATACATTTTTTTATTCATACTCTATAGGAAGATGCATGGGACTGGTATAAATCATTGCTAGACAACTCCATTGATTCATGGATAGAAATGAAGAATGATTTTAGATTGCAATATGGAGATAAAACAGACCCTAGGTTTATTTCATCAGAATTTGAAAATATAAAAACTAATCCTAATGAGTGTGTTCATGAATTCAATACAAGGTTCAATAAGACCCTAAATAGGCTACCTGTGATCTTGAGGCCAAGTGATGTTTCCTGTTTGATAAAATACTCTGATGCTTTTAATAAGAAGGCTTCCTATTATTTGAGGGAAAAGAACCCAGCAACATTGAGGCAGACCTTTACCATGGCTATGCAGATTGAAAATAACATTAAGGCAATTGGTATACCTCCTCAGAGAGAAGGTATCAAGATAATCAATCTTGAGATGCCTCAATCAAGTAAAGCTATGGATCTGGAGGAGGTTGTAAAAACTTTGGTCGGAGCTATTAAGGAAATATCCTATAAACTAGCCAGAAAAAAGAAGGGGATTGGAAAATGTTCCCAAGGTCATAATAAAAAAAAAGGTCAAGAAAGGTTTCCAAAGGATCCTGTGGGTGATCAAATATTTGATGACAGAGGCAAAGGACTCATGGGATTAGGAAATAGAAAATCCTAACCTCGGGAAAACAAATTGTTTCCTCATCATTTAGCTGTCAGAGTTATTGTTATTGATGAAGCTAATGAAATTGAGTGGTGTGATAGATGTTTCTTTACACATGCCCCATGTGATGAAGACAAATAAGTTGAGGAAGTAAATTATGACACTGATGATGATGTGTGCATGGTGGGGTGCTCTACAAGGTCACATCAAGGAGCAACTTCAACTGAATTAATCAGTGCCAAAACTACTACAGATTTCTAGGATTGCATCCACCGGGTATTACCCCTTCCTCTCATACTTTTGAAATATATATGGTAAAATCTTTTGAATTGACTTGTAAAGATTTTAAATACTTAAGGGCATTAATGATTAAAAAATATGATGGAGGAATGCCTTCTGAGCAGGATAGGCAGTTGTTAATGAATGTTGTAGTTGGCCATGAAAAAGAATATAACACTAGGAGTAAAGTTGTCAAAGGGACAGGGCCTCAATCCAAACCAAAAAATCTAGTTCTCACCAATATCTCAAGATAAAATCCTAAGAAAGATACATCTAGAAAAATCCTTGTCCCTATGAAGAAATGGTATCCTTGCCCATGCTCAGACCATGAAAAATCCTTTGCTGTTAGATGAGTTTCTCAATATTCCTATAAATTTTGCCTTGCCCAGATATGTTCTTTATGAAATTTCCCAAGTCTTGAGTCAGATCAATATTTTTGTTCCAATTGTTGAGCTGCTTCAGATTCCCGAGCACAAGAAAAGGGCCTTTGAGTATTTGTGATTGAAATAAGAAAATATTACCCAAGGAAGAAATGTAAATAATGTTGAGACTCCTCCTATCATTACAAATTTAGAAAAAGTCCAAGTGCTGGAAGAACTAGGTGTGCCACCTAAAGCATATTTGGGAACATCCTTATTTGAGTCCCAACTGAGTGTGGATCCATTCTTCACTGCTCTGATTATTAGGGACAAGTTGTTACACAACTGTATGTTTGATTCTAGATGATCGTGCAATTTTATGCCTCTTGAGATCATGACTGAATCAATATCAAAGTGATAAAAATGTATGGGAAGTGCACTACCATGTATTCCAGAGAGGTTCTAGTAGTTAGATGTGTCAAGGGTCTGATAGTGCAACTTGCAGCTTAACCAAGAAAGAACTTAAAACTAGATGTTGTTATTGTTGATTTCCCTGCCAAATGGGGAATGTTGTTATCAAGAAAATGGGCTGCTAGTGTGAAAATGGATATGTATTTTTCCACTATACCTATTGATGGGAGCCTTGTAAATTTGTATGGTGAAACTAAGATGTTACATCTCATTGAGGATCCAAATAGTGCTTCCTATGAAGTGTTATACACTAAAACTATTGCAGATAACTTTTTTGGATTTTCTTATGGTAAATAACACAAAATTGATCAATGCAAGTCTCTTAATCAAGTAGATTCTCCTTGGAATTTGTTTTTTGATTTGGCTTGCTCTACATTTGGAAATGGTGTTGGTATTATCTCAAGGCCAAGCAGAGTTCGTTTTATCTTTTAAACTCTACTTTGAGTGCACTAACAATATTGCTCAATATGAAGCATTGCTCTTGGGTCTAAGAATTGCTTGGAAATATGGTATTAGAGACATTATTGTTAAGGGAGACTCTGAGCTAATGGTCAAGTAGGTTAGAAAATTTTATGTAGCAAAAAATCAAAGAACGAAGCAGTATAAGCATGCAGTCTGGGATTTCATTGAAATTTTTTACTCCTTCAACATAATATATCATGATAGGAAGTACAATACTTTAGCAGATAAATTGGCCATATTGGGGTCTAGATTTGAAAATTTTGCTATATCTCCCTATTATGAGTATAATATTGAGGTATTGACTAGGCCATCTGTTCCTGACAATGTTTAACACTGACAAGTGTTAGAAGACAAAACCCAGGTGTAAAGGTTTTTATAGAACCAAGGAGAATTTGTTGATCAACATATAGATTGGGAGCTAATGGTTTGTGCAGCTGATGGAAAGGAGACTTTATTTGGAAAATTAATTCATTTGAAGACTAATACTATCCCTAGAGGTTTGGTGGCACTTGAATCAAACTTTGATAATTTTGATTGTATTTTCAAAAGACATATGCCATTCTCGAGGAATGTTGAAGAACATGACCTGGGCATGAAGGATAAGCCATGTTATATCTGCTTAGGTAGCAATCTGAGCAAGGAAGAAAAGCAGTTGTATGTCCAACTGTTGATGAAATACCAGGACTGCTTAGCATGGTATTATTCTAAACTGAAAGCATACCGAGAGAATCTTCTCCAGCATTAAATTCCTTTAGAATATTCTACCAAGTTATTTAGGAAGAAATAGAGGCCAATCAATCCACTCCTTTCCCTGAATATTGAAGAAGAATTGAAAAAATTTAGGGATGGATGAATCATATAGCCCACAAGGTACTCATCATGGGTCACAAACTTGGTACCTTTCAGAAAGAAGAATAGAGATATAATGTTATGTGTGGACTTCAGAAACTTTAATAGAGCATCAATAAAGGATAACTACCCTCCACCAAATATGGACAATATGTTACAATTGGTTACTAGTTCGGAGTTGTTATCCACCTTGGATGGTTTTTTTGGATATAACCAGGTAGTTTTGAAGGAATAAGAGAAAATCAAGACTGCATTTATCACTCCTTGGGGAACATATGTATATGTCATAATGCCTTTTGGTCTAATGAATTCTGGAGTCACTTTCCAAAGAGCAATGGATGTAGCTTTCTCTTGCTATATTAATAATTTCATTTTTGTATATCAATATGATGTGATTCTTTTCTCTAGAAAAAGGAGTGACCACTTGCAACACTTAGAAAAAATGTTGTTAAGATGCAGGGAGTATGGTAGTTCACTAAATCCTAACAAGTGCCTCTTTGGAGTTTAGAAAGTAAAGATGCTTGGACATATTGTGTCAAAGGAAGGGGTCATGATTAATACTGATAGGGTAGAAGCCATCAAACAAGTCCCTATTTAAAGAACCAAGAAGGGAATTCAATCCTTTTTTGGGAAAATTAACTTTATTTTTATATTTATCTCCGACTTTCCTGAACTAGCTATCCCAATCACTAGCATACTGAAGAAGGACAAAAGTATCAAATGGGAAGAAGCAGTCGTCCAAGATTTTACCTAGAACAAAGAAGCATTACAGAATGCCCCTGTTTTAACAGTTCTAGATTATAAGAAGGCTTTCAAAATGGTTTATTTTGCTTCAAAAATTACTATTGCATCTGTGTCACAGAAGGGTGATGAAGGCGCTGAAAGACCAATTGCCTTTTTCAGTAAGGCATTACAAGGAGCTAAACTAAAGTATAATATCATGGACAAGAAGGAATTTTCTTTTGTAAAAGAAGAAAAGGTCTTCAGACCATATATTCTGAGTTCCAAAATCATTTCTTATGTTCCCCACACCATGGTGAAAGATATCCTATCATAAATGGATGTTTCAAGTAAGAGATTCCAATGGGTAAACAAATTACAAGAGTATGATATGGATATCCAAGAAAAAAATTTGTCAGAGGTTTGGGCCTGGAAAAAATTATGGCAGAGAGCAATTTGCAAACAATTGAGGTAAATGAAGTTGAAGAAGAAAGGTTGATTGTCCTTGAAAGACTGATAAATTTTTAATGGTACACGGACATAATTTTTTATCTCAAACATATACAATGCCTCGAATAGTTGAGCAAAAATCAGAAAAGAGCTCTTAAGTTAGCTTCCCAAAAATATGTCATAACTAATTTTGGGTTATCTTGGAAGAACCTTGAGGGATTTCTCTTAATATGCATTAATGAAGATGAATCCCCTAAAATAATTGATGATGTCCATGGAGGAGTTTTTGGGGGGAATTTTGGAGGGAGAGTAACAACCCATAAGATCTTAAGGGCTGGTTACTAGTGGCCAACCCTCTTAAAAGATACAACTCCATTGGTAAGAAGATGTTAAAGTTGCCAACACTTTTCTAGGAGACTAAAAACTTCAGGATCCCTTCTGTTATAGCCTGTATCAGTTGAATCCCCATTAAGGCAATGGGGAATGAATTTCATTGGGGAAATTTATTTCCCTTCAACTGCAGGTCATAAATGGATACTAGTGGCCACAAGATACTTTACTAAGTGGGTAGAAGGAATCCCCACCAGGAAAGCAACTCACCAAATTTTCATGGATATTATCCTGAATTATATCATTTACACATTTGGGGTACCTATCAAAATACTTACTGATAATGCCATGATTTTTCGAGCTAAACCTTTGGTGGCTATGGGCTATGAATATGAGATCAATTTGACATATGATTCCAATTATGATCCCTAGGGAAATGGATAAGATGAGTCCAACAATAATAATCTATTGAAGATAATTAGAAGCTGTTCGGAGTTGAACAAAAGGAATTGGGGTGAGTAGTTGAAGTTTGTTGTTTGGGATGATCGAATCACTATTAAACAAGCTACAGGAAAAATCCCATTTGAGTTGTTATATGGAACTCAAGCTCTGCTACTCCTACATGTGTAATTGTATTCTTTTCAATTTCTTCAACAACTCGAATATCAAGAGGTTCATCCCTATGATGCTCATATAAATAAGATTGTTGAGTTAGATGAAGAAAGAAGGGCATCTCATCAGAGGCATGTAAAATTCAGAGAGAAATTGAAGAATTTGTTTGATAAGAAGGTGACTCTAAGAGCTTTCAATGTGGGATATCTTGTGCTATTGTGGGATATCAAGCACGAGGATAAGGACAAACATGGAAATTTTGATGCATTGTGGATGGGCCCTTATTCAATTGACATTCAAATTGGTGAACATACCTTTTTCTTAAAAGACTTCGATGGGGAAAAGCTTGAATTTCCTATTAATGGTAGGCATTTGAAACATTTCCTTGATTAATTTCTTAGAATCAAGGTATACACCATTATACAATGTATAGTCATTTGGTTTCTTTCTGCTTTCATGCTTTTCCATTTTCTTTCATCTTAGTCCTTGGTGGCTTTTTTTTTGGTTTCTCAATTCATCCTTTGGGGAGTTGGTTATTATTGTTTTGCTTTGCAAGCTTGTTCTTTGACTCCGTCGCCGAATGGTTTAATTTTGGCACTTCGTCTACTAGTTGTTCATGTGGAACTCATAGGGAGTGCCCATCCCCAATTCGAAGCTGATGTTGATGCTCAATTTGATCTCGCCCCATTATTGCTTGAAATTATTTAGTTTGCGGGCTCTATCATGTTTTCTATCTCCCCGTATTGATGCATGAAATCTCTGTTCTTAATTTGGTTGTCATGATTAGTCTCTTCCTTTGGTCAAGGATCACTTTAACTCCATAATTTTTTTAAGTTCCTCTATCCATGTGAAATAATTTGTACCTTGGGCATAAAATAAATTTTTTTCCTGTCCTTCTATTTTTCCATAGTCACATTTTATTTTCCCTGTCAATATTTTTCTCAATACCTGTAGAAAAGTGGTCCTTTCTAATTGGATTTGGCTCATCGAGGCACTTTGAAACTCTAAGGCCCGCTTCAACTCAAATTTTTTCCAAGTAGAGGACCAACGCTAATTTGAAAATTCACCTCTTTGTTTGAACTTTGGATTTACGCCAGGGAGACACATGGAGGTTTCCATTGCCTTGCCAAGACTTAGACATTTTTTCATGCATCTGGTGTAACTTTCTCAGACCATGGACATGTGGTGAGCCTGTGCTTGTTTGAGGAGCATCTCAAAATTGTGCTATAGAGAAATGTGGAGCGTTCCACCAGCTCCTGTATTTTCTTAAACATTTCAAGAAACTTTCTAAAGGCTTGGGACACATAGAGGGACCGTGCTTGTTTGGGGACCTGCCCCTATATTTTATTTTGAAGAATCACCAGGAGGACACTTGGAGGTTTCTGCTCACTTTTCCCTTGCTTGGACTTTTCAACAGATGATGGACCTTTATCAAACCCTAGACACATGATGCCTTCCGCTTGTTTGGGGTTTCCACTTTTGGTCACCATACTAAAGGTACACCAAAGAGACAAATGGAGGTTTCCATTGGATCCTTTTATACTGAGACTTTTCAAAGACCAAAAGGAATTTTTCATGAGCCCAGGGCACGTGGAAGGCCCGCACTTGTTTGGAAACATGCTCTGTACTTCTCCTTCGCATTTTTGCCAAGGAAACACATGGATGACTCTAATATAAATTTTAGAAGGGGCAGAATCAATGATTGTTGTGCATTACATCTGCTTTTCTACCAGTTTTTCTATGAGACTCCTCAAGATATGAATACACATTTTTTTTCATCATTTTTAATGAATTTCCTTGGCATTTTTGTCTGTAAAGTGCAATTGAATGGATTTAGAACTTAATTTTTTAGTCAAAGGATTATAAAGGGTGATATTTTGAAGTTGGAATTTCTCGAGCACTTGCAAAAAAGTGAATTACCAAGAAATCTGGATACAGAGCAGAGTTTTAGAGGAAAGAAAGGGAAAACGATGAAATGATGAAGGTTGTAGGCATAAAGGATGAAAAAGGTGTTGCCTCAAGGGTGAAAAGGATTACCTGTCAGATCCTGCTATATAGAGTAATAGGAAAATGATTAAAACGGGGATTTCTCACATGAAAGAATAAGATGATTAGAAGGACTATCAAAAAATTTTGGCATGGCATCCTAGCCATTAGTTGAGGGTATGAGAAATGTGATCAGTTCATGATTCGTCCACCTGGCAACTTCAAGTGTAAATTTGTTAAAAGTCACTTTCTGAGGAAAATTGGTAACAAGCAAAGGTTCCTCAAATATTCTTCTTTTTAGGGGGAAATTTTGGCATGAATTAGCGAGTGAAATGTATAAATAAAATGAGATTACTCTTGCAAATGGTTGGGGGTTGAAATCTTAAGACAAAATTACAGAGAGCACATCTTTTTGAGAGACCAATATCATAAACCTGTTAATTTCCTGTGTTTTAGATTTCAATCATGTCAAGTTGGTTGCAAGTGTACAACCATTGAAAATATCTGAGACTGTTCAAAGAAACTTTCCCCTGCTGATGAATCTAATCAATTTCAAATAGATCTGTGTCAATCTTGGACCAATTTGTGTCTTCTTTATTTCAGAATGTCTGTAAGTAGTTTTTATTATTCCTATTGCAATCTTGTTATAAATTCCCTTTAAATCACATATGATCTCTTCCCTGTGATAGTTTAGTAGAATTTAAAATTTCATTTAAAGAAGAGCTTTCATCTTGCAATGAGATAAACAATTTAAAATCATTTTATTATCATTTGTTGATAAAGATTGTTTGTAATCCTTTGAGTGTATCTTAGGTGTGAGGAACCAGGTGTCTTTGATGATTAATTGAGTCTTTGGCTTGAGCCTTCAAGTTAAATCTTGGAGATTATGTGAAAACGTGCAAATATGGGCCTCTATTGATGCACACATTCTAGTTGAAGCAATATTTTAGCTCTTCTGAAGCATTAAGTCATTTATTTTTGCAACTGGTGTGAATTTTCTCAAAGATTTGGCATAATCAATTATATCCTTCTTAATCTCCCACCAAAATTATTTAAAACTATCAATCCTACCTAAACCACCCTTTTTTCCCTATATTTCCACAAATATATAAATTCTACTGCCTAAATACATAGAAGTAATCAAGATCCCATAATATCTTTAGTAACTTTTACCCTGTCTAGAAAATATAACCATTATTTAGAAGTGACAACTTGTGAGGGTTAAATTGTGGTGCATTGATCATATTTTCTTAGGGTCCCCTTTCAAATTTATGTAAAGAAGGATATCTTCATCCTCCTTCACCGACACAGGTTATTAAATGGGTCCTCTCACCATGGTTGAAAGGCGCGACCTAAAGCATTGAGGATAGATCAAATCCTTAACGAAGGTGTTATCCATTTCTCTGATGCCCGAGTTACAAAGAGTTAGAAAAATCCCTTCCCCAGATACAAAACAACTCATAATATGATCTTTTTGTCTCTTAGTGTCTTTCTAAATAAGCGATGATGCTCGGTTTCCAAGGGAGAATCAATTTGGATACCAACAGGGCCCACTAGTCACTATGTGACAAGAGATGTAAACACAATTACGATAATTGGCCCAAAATTTTCAACTATAGCTAGAGCTCTTCTCATCATAATCAAACACCATTAGATATGATGAATTCCATATGTATGGGGGAATATGTATGAATCAACAAACATTTTAAATGAATTGGAAATGAGTGTATTCGAGACCAAGTTTGTAAGCATTTTTTTGGTTTTGGATTGTTTTCTCGACGATAGCTAATATATCCTTTTTGAGTCTCGTTTGATTTTTAGCCACGCATGTGACCTCTTAATACCATTGCAATTCTATGAAGAATTTTATTTTATATTTTATATTATTTAAATGAATATTGAAATGTATGGTGATTTTCTCTCTCTACCCTCTTCTCTCTCTTGAAATTACTATGATACTTGCTTGATCATACAACGTAAATGTATTGCAAAATATGAATTTATATGAAATGAACTGATAATGGAAATTAAATGCAAATGGTTATGATATTATGAGTGGAAAATAAAATGACTCTAAACTTTCTCTCTAATCCTTACTCTCTCTCTAGTAGCAAATATTAATTGCAACTAAATATGAAAGTGTCAATGCATAAAAAACGAAACAATATCTTCTTCTTCTCTCTCTCTCTATCTATCTAATATTTAATTTTAATTCTCAAAAATGATGAATTTGTGGATTTATGCTTGAGTGTAGGGGATTTCCATACTCAGGACTTAGGACTGACACAATGTTAGTTGCAGGTAATCTGAATAAGAGGAATTTTTAAGATGTGATATGTTGTAATTAATGAGTTGTCATTGTAAAGTTTTAGTCATCTTGCAATACATGTATTACCATATAATAATGAAATCTATTTTTGTTTGAAGAATTGTTCTTGGTATATTTATAAAAGGGAATACCAATGAGGTTATATTTTGTAGTGTTGAATTGGATGTGAAGTTATACTCAATGTTACACCTATGTTTTAAAGATATTAAAAAAAAAATATTCTATGTTAATTATTGGTTTACTTCTTTAATACCCACAATGCTATGTATAATATTCTCTCATCAAAACTAACGAAGTTAAAAGGATGACCTATAATTTCTATTTTACTTCCTTCCCCCATTTGAGTCCTTTTTATATGATATAAAACATTGATCATGGTAATAAAATAATCTAACCTCATTAAGTATCTCCTTGTTTCGCACCTAAGACATCTTATCAAGGAATATTTCCTTGATATTTTATGAGGTGGTGCATATATGTTGTGAAACCTATCATCTTGGCATGAGTGAAGCAATCATGCCTAGGTGTTGCAAGTATGACCATATCCTGAAATTTTCTAACCCTCTTGTGCGTGATCTCCCTTAGTAGCCTAGTGGGGGGGAAAATCATTACAAGATTGTTGGTGGTTGTACATTCAATTGGTTGCTTTTGAGATCTAAATTGTGTGAGTGGAGACTATGTGTCAAATTACTTACATATTTACCAAACAATTGAAATAGGTCCTTAGGAGGATTTTGTAATGCTTAAGATTATTTGGGGTAGTTCTCTTTCAATATACACCTATACTTGAATATCCAAGAGGATTGAAATGATTTTTCTTGTGCGAGATCGTACTCCTTTTACTCTTAAATATCTAAGTGTTACATAAGTGCTATAGGAATTACATTTGTTCCAAAATCATGATAATACAGAACCAAAGTAACCATGTAAATGTAGTTAGTAAAAAGGGTAAATAAGATTAAACTAAGGAATGACCATTACGAAATTGGTACACCATTAAGTGATGTCAAAACCAACTAAAATTTCAAATGTGATCATAAAATGAATGTGATAAAGTATAGTCCCATGAATAATACAACAACCTAATAAATTTGAACACCAAATATGATGCATGATTACATACTTTGAATGCATGAATTTCGTTTAAAAATGATGCTAACGATATAATGAAATGTATCCTTGAGATTAAGATACATTTGGTTATTTCCAGGGTTATGTGAGTTACAGAAATTGCACTCTAGTTGGACTTTTAAAAGTTAGTAGAACCCTTGGCAAAAATAAGAATATATTAAACCTAGGATCACTCATGAAGTCAAATTTATGGTCAAAACATGAAATTATCCCATTGATATTAGGAGTAAATTCTTAAGATGATAAAATTGATGTAGTTTGAAATGTGAAATTCATCATTTGAATTCAAAGAAAAATCTCTATAATTGGAACACATGTGTAATGTACACTTCCTTGTGAAATATGATTGTAAAAATATGAATTCCCAATTGGAGTAATGGATTGTGAATCAAAAAAGGTAAAATTTAATTAGTTAACCTACATGGTTGTAATAACTTTAAGTTGAAAAGAGTGTATTGTCTGTATCAAACAATGATATAAAATGAACTCGGAAAGGTCTTCTATTGATATAGTAACCTTCCTTTTTTTTCTTGTGAATTTTCCTCCTTGTAACGAGAGTATTTTTCCAATCCAAGTAAACTCGACTCTTTAAAAAAAAATCCATAAGTCAAATATTAGAAGGTCCATGTGTGTATATACATTCCTAATCACAATCAAGCTATATAAAGTTATTTCCATAAGAGAAATGAGTAAATTCTAAAGGAACCGCTATAGGTGAAATGAATAAAAAAATATGTAGCCAAGTATTAAAGGAACGAAGGGTCCAATGTTATAAGAATCTTCAGACAATTATAGTCAACTAAATAGTTTTTGATAAAAAAACCTTTGACATAAGAATCGAATATTAGGAGACTCATAGTTGTTTAAAATGAATTTATTTAATAAATGATTCATCGATAACTAACGGAATTGGAGAAAGGAATGAACTGCGCATTTATGTTAAAGACTAATGCACTGTAAATTAAAGTAATTTAAGTTCGAAAAATAGGAAATTTTAAACCTTATATGTTGAATTGTATTGAAAACTATTAGGTCATATAATGCAAACCTAAATTTGATGAATATGTTAACAATGAAAAGGCCATGTCATGGAGTATGTCTATCATATGTTTCATTTTATTATTGGGTCATTGTCCTAGTTTACATCATTTGAGTAAGACACTGATGAGTACCCTATGTTATCCTATTATATGAGTGGGTTCATGTTTATGTAGTTTTCATACATGATGTCAAGTTCCTTTATTTAGATCTAATGTGGTGTTGTGTAGCATGAAATTAAATTTTAAAAAAAATATATTCTGATAATATTACTATTTATTTTGGTGTTAAAAATGTGGGCATTACACATGGTATCAGTTAAGAGGTTCATTCTCTTGAACCTCTGGGATATATTGAGTTGTGGTGATCTTACATGGTGGTGGTGGATATGGGAAGAGTAATGTGATATATGTTATGATGTGAACAATGTAGTAATTGTGATATTATGAATGCATGTGTTGTGCATGTCACTTAGTGTATATTTGTTATTATGTTGATGTGCTTTTGATGAGAGTATTCACTCTCCTATTAATGTATTCAATGAGGAGTTCACAAGTGATGCACCACCTTATTTTATGTGAAAATAATATTATTGTGGATTGTAGTGTGTTGGAGTGTTTTGTTATTTTATGATATGTTGGTGTTGATTTTTGCCACTTGGCATTCGAGATGAATTGTTATGTTGGTTCTTATGTTGTAATGTGTTGGAATAGGGTCATGGGATTCACCATGGAGTGGTAAAACCTATGGACCCACTTTTTTGTGATTTGGCACACCCCAAGGAGTTATAAATAACTATTGGGTTCTTGAACCACGAGTTATTATATCACTTGGGTTAGGGGTGATAGGGCGCTATGTGGCCAGGGTGACCCGACCTCAATAAAGGGAGAAAGGAGATAGGGCTCTATGGTTGAATGACCTGATATTCTTGATAGAAATCTATGGTTGAGTAACCTGTTGTTTTCTATGGCACTCTATGGTGAGTTACCTTATATTCATGATGATCCTCTATGGTTCAGTGACCTGATATTCTTGATGGCACTCTATGGTTGAGCGACTAGGATTGGTTTTTGCACTATGATTCTTTTTCTTGGCAGGTATATGGAGTTGTTTGGTGATGCTTTAGGAGGTGTATGGAGTTTTATTTAGTTTCTTTTGGAGATATCTGGAGTTGGTGTTATAAGTCATGTGTAGTCTTGTGAGTCTTGTTAAAAAAATTTATGTTTGAAGCTTGATCTTTCCCTTTGCTTTTATATACTATTGGATCTTTTATTTGAACTATGTGGGTATATTGTTGGTTTTTCCGGTCATGTGATACCAGTTGCCTTTGTATCAGCGTGATAAATCATTTAGTCAGTCCACATGTGTGTGTTGGATTTATCCCTATGATATAATTACTAGAAAATTATTTATTATGTGGACTACTTGTTGTCTTTCTATGGTGGAAAAACAATATCTTGTGATGCAATACATTCATTAAAGTATGTGGAAATATGTCTCTTGGCTCATTTGTTATGTGTTCAGTTCTGTGTGACATCTTGAGGCCAATTACTGTTGGGCACCCACAAACATAGGGAAAATCAAAATTTTAAACAATGTAATTTGTTGAGTTTTGAAACTCAAAAAGGGTAATAAGGAAAATATTATTTGAGGAATTAAATGAAGCCAAAATTTCAATCTATATAGAAATTAAAAAAAATTGACAAAAGTTTAAAATGTACTTAACTTTCTGAACTTTGAATTGTAAGAAACTACGCTTTGTCCCAAAATAGAATTTTTGTCCGTTCACTTTCATAGTCATCTTATCCCTCTTATTACCTAAAATTAAGTCTCATCGAGAATGATGGTATTATAAGTAGAGGGAGATTTAGTGCCCCTCATGTCTCCATGTTATAATAAAAGAAAAAAAGCTTCCTCGTGTAGCATTCACATTGTTTCACCATATCATCAAACACATTGCAAAAAACCTTTCCTTTACCAATGAACCTGACCATCCTGAGCTAATTCAAGAGCCTTGGACAGAGTGAGGAAGGTTATTAAAGCACAATTAAATCAAATTTTGAGCCTAACACTAAAGAATTTGGCAGAAGATATTTTCACTGATGGATCTGCCCCATGTAGATTAGTTGTAAACACTTTGGAAACATTTATCAGAACATGTGACTCGCAGGATATATGCAAACTAAATATGTTAAAAGGATTTTAAAACTTGTAAAAAGAATGCATTGACACATGTAAAGTAATATTCCTTAACATTTAGCTTTATCTTTCCCCTTCTGCGCCAAAATAATAGCTTTTGAACACTCTCTGGTTATCCATAAGGATGTTTGGAAGTGAGGGCAGGACACGACTATGTGAGGGGGTTGTGCTTAGTGAAAACTCTTGCCCATATCCATCCTCAAATATTACCATTTTTGTTTATCAAACTTTTCACAGAGAAAAATTCTTTAGTTCAACATCCTTCTCATGTTATCCTTAAACAAATTGCTTTTATCTAGATCTGTATCTGTATTGCAGTTAGTTTGTTTTCCCCCCGAGTAAAAAAAGGGAAGTTCTTGCATGTCACTCTTTTTTATGTTATTGGCTAAGGAAGAAGTTTTTGGATTAAAAGGTGTGTCATTTGTTGTAAGTTTTCTATTGTGTTGATTTCGTTTCTTCTGCTCCTGTACAACTTTTTCTAGCGGAAACTATAACCTTTGCGACACCAATCTTATGATTTGTCTCCTTCAGTATTTCCTTTACATGAAAAACCTTTATGTTTTTCCGTTCACATCTTGGTAGAGAGGGGTCCATTTAGAGATGTTGCACACTTTTCCTCTTCACACAACCTATGTGGAGCTTCAACAACAGGGAAAGTATTTCCCAAGAAGGCATAAAAAATAATGTTTTCCACTAAAATATTGTAGTTACAAATACGTCTAGGAGAATTAGTTGCAGTATGCCCAGATATAAAGGGAAAAATAATAGTTTTGTTGAATTTTGAAGCTATTTTTACCTGGGTAGACGCATGGCAGATGAATTATTAGACAAGGGAATGTGAAAATTTTTTTCTTCGGTGTGCCCCTGGCTATAATATTGGTTCCAATTGGTTTGAGAAGAAAAATAGAAAAAAAAAGATAGAGAAATACCTTGCTGCGTTCATCTACCAATGAATATTTTTCCAACTTTGCATAGATCTCCTGTGTTGTGGTGTGATGTGTCTTTTACACAAAAAATAATATTTTTTAAGGCCTTTAAGAGGCATGTTGTGGACATTGTGAGGTGTGTCTGAAACCAATTTCACACACTAATTTTTTTTATAAAATTCCACTGGAACCCTTATGTAAATTCTTGTGATCAGTTCGGTAATGACTCAAGGAAGGTCACTCGTGTGGGGATAGAAATTTAGCATTTTCATTGATTGGTAGATTAGAAGGGTGAGAGCATCATAATATGAGCTCATTTCCTTCCAGCGATTAATCATGAGTAAGCCACAAATTTCTATCGAAATTCTTGAAGTTGAAATTGGTCTTGTCGAATGTGGAAATCACGAGTTTCACGATAAAGGTATGGTGTTCCCCTTTTCATGTAATAAATTTCGCTTCATCATTTCAAGTTTTTTTTAGAAATATAATATTGAATTATAGATGGATGTAACCCCATAAATTGAAAAAATATTACCTTGATGTGAACAATTCAAAAAAATATCAAAAGTCATGCACATGGAGTGCCACACCCAAACGTACTGCAAAACCAGAACTCTTTGTATGACCCCCTAGTAACAAAGAACACCTTAGTAAACCCTAACCTAGTTGTTTAAAATTAATTAATGCTCTTGCAAGCCATATTCCTAAATAGTCCTAGCTTAACAGTCACTTGTGTGATGTGTTTCGTTCTAATCAAATACGATCAGTGTCGGCTTACGGTTGTTGCTTTCGCTTGAGCGCAACTTAAAACCACTACTTCATACCTCTAGAATTAAAAAACCATGATCGTAACACACCTCCAATTCAATGAAAACATGTTTGGAAGCTATCTTTGCAACTGGATTTTGGGGCCTATTGGGTCACTGTGTAAAGCAGCCCTTCTAGCTAGATATCTACTCTTCGTAATCAACCTATGTCAAACATGATGGAATTCTATATGTAGGGGGGGAATATGTTACGAATAAAAAAAAAATTGTGAAAGAAACTTAAATCGAGTGTATTCGAGGACCCAATTTGCAATAACTTTGTTGTTTGGGGACTGGTTTTCTCGACCGTAGCTAAAATCTTTTTTTTTAGTCTTAGCCATGCATGTGACCTTGTAATACCATTACAATGCTATGTAGAATTTTATTTGATATTCTATCTTATATAAATTATTATTGAAATATAAATTATTTTATCTTTTATCTTATATCTCCACCCTTCTTCTCTCTGTTGAAATGACTATGATACTTAATTGATTTGAAAACATAAATGAATTGGGAAAAATGAATTTCTTTGAAATGACTTGATAATCAAAATGAAAATTAATTTTCACTTAATTTTTATCTCTCATCTTTACTCTCTCTCTAGTACCAAAATATTAAGTGCAACTAAATATGAAAATCGTGATTGCATAAGAAATGAAATTCTATCCTCTTCCCTCTCCTTCTCTCTCTCTCTTCTTTTTAATTGAAATGTTGAAAAATATTAAATGTGTGGATTTTATACTTGAGTGTAGGGGATTTCCATACTCTGTACTAAGAGTGACACAAAATTTGTTGCAAGTACTCCGAACAAGAGGAATTTTTTGGATGTGATATGTTGTAATTAATGACTTGTCATTGTCAAGTTATAGTCATCTTCCAATACATGTATAAAAAATAGAATAATGACATGTATTTTGTTCGAAGAATTGTTCTTGGTAATTTTTTGAGAAGGGAATTCGGACGTGTTTTATATTTTCTAGTGTTGAACGGGATGTGAATTTGTACTCAATGTTGCAGCGATGTTATGAAGATATTAAACAAAAATTTTCTATGTTAATTATTGGTTTACTATTATAATTAAAAGGATGAGCTATAATGCCTATTATAATTCCTTCCCCCCATTTGATTCTTTTTTCTAGGATATAAAAACATTGATCATGTTAATAAAATTCTCTAACCTCATTAATCATTTTCTTGTTTCGTTTTATAACTTTAGAAACAAGAGAATTTTTTTTTTTTTACACAATGCTCTCTATTATAAATAGAACATCATTTTATAACAAACATTCCGATGCCAATCAATCTGATAATAGATAACCATATGCAGATGTAAATTGAGTTGGTAGATTACCGATCTCCTCATTTCATGACTCGGTTTCTAACCGATCTCTCATGTTAATCATTAAGTATAGATTAATTTATGTATACTATTTATACTTGATTTTCCCAACCTATTTCGGGTACTGAGTGCTATATTTAAAGAACCTATCTAAATATTCGTTACCAATATTCATCTGACATCACATTTCTTTAAACTAGGCGACATAGGACAATGCAACCAGCAGCTTGCGATACCTTGGCCAAACATTTCCAACATATTGTTCATGTTACTATTCCTAGATGACATATTCGTCAAATCAGAATACGTCCTTCACCTCACTCTTCTATTATATAGAATGGTATTTACTAACTTTTGTTAGTCCACTTGTCCAAAGTTTGACCCTAACCCAGGATAGAGACATAATTTTTTATAGGGAGACATTGACAATGACTTAGGGTATATGGGTATACTCAACCTAACTTAAGTCGATCGAATGTTCCTAGGTTCCCTGAGTCATAGAAAGATACTTCCTATTCAAATCACGCTACTAACTTGACCTAGAGAGAAACTACATTCAAGTCTAGATGTGTATAGATCTAGATGAACAAATGCAGAAGGGTGTTTGCCACATGTCAACTACAACATTGTATCCACTATAAGTCCTTAGTCTTCTCGAAGGTACAGTCCTGTAGTTGGCATGTACCAACATCCTTCAGAACTACTTCATCACTATGTACATACCCCTAGGAGGTCATTAACACATAATTAAATTTTGATCAAGATTCTGATTACAAAAATGTTTTCTAAACCCCAAATCCAATATTCCTTAAGCTCTTCTTCCATATTAATCTGTTTAGTATTAAGAACTTCATTAACTCATGATTGCTTTTATCTTCATTAACATTGGCATAACAAGCAGTTATCCAAAAATAGGACAACAAACATCAAAAGGTTAATTTAATGTAACCTAGTTGTCCAAATAAGGTGTATCATGCACATAGGTTCAATTAGAGTTGACTTCATAGAAAACGAAGTACAATGATTAACAATAATAAAACACCATTCCTTTTATTTTACATTTTTTTAGAAAGAGGAAGAGTCTTCCTCTACATGATTAAATGTTAGGGTTATCATACCCTTTTTATCTTTCACAATCCATATAGTTTAATTGTATGTCCAATAGAAATTCCCATAATTCTACTATAATTGTATAAGATAGAGAATGATATCTTATGCAACTTATCAAATTGCATCTTAGTAAGGGAGAATTAAACTATTCCCTCCATCCAACTTATTAAATGATAACAGTAATAAGTATACAAGAAGATATGAGGAAATATCGACAAGATAGCATTCCAATTTCCTTCATAAAAAATTACAAGAGAATTCACACAACAAATTTGGATTCAGGTCTCCCAAAATTTTCAATTCACAATGATAAAAATATACTCTTTACAAGACTACATTTTAGTTAAACTACATGTCGAACAACATTAAGATCATAAAAGAATATAAATTTTCTTTTTTCAATACAAAATCATGAATGAATCGAAATTCTTTACAAAAGATCCAGAATTTAAATCAGCAAATATATGATAAAAAATTTTTTTCCTTCTTTTTATCACTTATGAAGTCCATCTACAAAAAATTGCTAGCATGGGTCAGTTCATTTAACTGAGCATGATAAGCACTAAACATTAAAACCGAAGTGCATTCCACTAATTGTTCCATTAAAACAACTCTACTTTAATGAAACAATTAATGTATCATACAAATAAGCATAAGTAATAACAACCATAAAAGAACAAATAATAAGTCTAAATTCACTTATAAGAAAATATCATAATATAATCATCAAACTACTGCATTATCTCATATAAGAATTGTCCCGAACAATTACTTATTTATATCAAACAATAGATCTTATCGTTTAATTATTTCATAACTCCTGAATTTGAAATACATAATTTAACTTTACTATGTAACAAAAAAGAGTTACTTTAAGAAAAAAAAATCCTTTTTGTCATTTTACCATGTTTCCAAAAATCATGTATAAGACAAGTTCATTTCAGCATAATACATATTTAGGGATGATTCCTCCCTACAACTTAAATAAATAAGAAGAAGAATCAAAACAACTGAGATCAAGAAAGATCAAAGGGAATTAGTTTGGTTTTCCCTTGTACCAAAAATGATAGTTCAAAATGTTTCCTGAACATTCTACTATTCCTTATAACTTTCCACAGTTAGCTAACAACAAGTTTAATTAAAAAACCACAAAGAAGATTCTAGTTTTGGAGAGTGATTCCTCATTACCTCATCCAAGATCAAAAGGGGTAGAGAGACAAACTCAAGAAGTGAAACAGGCCTAGGATGGTAAACACCCCTAACAACATGGGAGAGAGTCAATCGATAGAGTAGGTCGAGAAAACATAACTTGACTTCCCAAAAGTTAAAGGAAACTCAATAGAAAGGATCCAAAACCTATAATTCATTCACCATTATTGTATCAATTGAATTCCAGATCCCATTTAAAGCCCAAAAGTTCTTTCAAAAGTTCCAAAAGAGAATACAAAACCAAATGCAAAGTTTAAACGAAACATTACTTCTATTTTCCTTATGAGCTCAAGCCGTATCAATAACATCAAATACCAATACTAACCTAGTTCAAATACAAAGTAGACATTTATGACGCATACAATGTCATAATCCACATTCGTCCATTCAACTTTGTTTTATACACAAGTTCACGTTCATACTGTAGAGTAAAGGTATACAATACAAACTTGAAATAGAAGTTCTAAGTCTTCACAAAACAAGACATAGTTTTAAAATAATGTTCAAATCCTTTTTGTACAGCCCAGAAATCAATTCAAAAAGGTTTTTACAGAGAATAAAAAAACCTAACACGAAGTTTAAAGTCAAAAATAATTTCTTCATTCCCCACGAATTTGAACTATAACATAGATTCCAACTACAATAACTTTCACAGCTCCATCTAAAACATGAAGTTCGAGGAAGAGAAGTTCAGTGCAGAGAAGAAATAACTATTCCTGTCAGATTATACACAAGTTTAAGTATGAAACACAACACTTCCAAATTCTTCAAAAACCCATTAACGATTACTTTCGAATGAGTTTGAATTCATATTGAAGGATAAAGTAAACAATACATTTCTAACCTAGAGGTACTATATCCTCACAAACAAGATACAGTTTTATAATAGGACATGCACCCATCTTTCAAAACATTCAAAGATAGTCAGTTTAAATAACGTAGGTTACCAATAAAAGAGGGAAACAAGACCTCCAAAACTCAATGAAGATAAATAATATATATCATTTAATATATATCCATACAGAATGAAGAGAAACAATATAAATTTTCAACTCAATTTCTAACAAGATTTCTAGTTCCAAAACTCAAACCAAAAACCATTTTTTCAAGCTCTTTTTCAAGTAGACAGTCCAGAATGCAAGTTTTAATCAAAACTCAATAGCCTCAAAAGTTCCATATGCATTTAACCATTGAACTTACTCAGAGAAAAACATACAAAAACTAACATTATCATGCAATGGATTCATATCCAAAAATCATAGAGATTCCTTTAAAATGAAAGAAAATAACCAGACAAAACAGATAACCATATATCTCAAGAGAGCAGAGTTATTTTAATGGAAAATTTAGAGAAAAGAAAGAAATCTTAATGGGTAAAGCCTATAATACCTGATAGCACTTTTTCCAATTTGAAGGATACTTCTAGCCAAACTTCCAACTCTTCTTCTCCTCCAAGAAATATCAAAAACAAAACATCTCTTTCCCCAATACCTTGTATACTTTCCCTAAATCAAAAATAGACTAGGAAAACCAAAAATAGCCACAAAGTAAAAATTGAACTGTTGGTTCGAAGAACTAGATAGCTCTATGCAGAGAAAAAATCACAAAGCATGAAAGACCAAACAACCTCCAACAAATCCACCCCCATTGTTTCCTAAATGGTTTTCTCACCAAAAATGAGACTCATAAATGCAACTGATTACAAAACTCCCACCTATCTCTCCATGCCATCATCATCTAGAATTGGTGAATCCTAATTTGACTTTTGCATGCATTGATAGCTTTAGTGAAGAATCCATGTAAGTTCTACCAACTTTTTCATGCTTCCGCCTAATCTGGTAGTTTAGTGTCATTTATTACAAAAATCAAATCTCATAAATATCTTAGGAACGGTCACCAGATTACCAATGACATATGACCCTTAGGTCCCCTTTCCTTATTTCATTAATTTAAGGTTGATTCCCTTAGTTTAGGTTATGTCCATAGGTTAGTTTAGAAGTAATAACCTTAGGTTTAAAAAACGTGTCAATAGGTAATTGCCACCTTAGGTTAGGACATAGCTCACAACCATATATTATTAGGTATTAGATTAGAAATAACGTAGCATCACCTTAGGTTATTTCTCCCTTATTCCAACTTAGTAAAAAAAACTTAGGTTAGGATACCATCCCAAAAAAAATAGACATAGGTAGTAGGTAGGTATAAATACCTTAGATTAAGAATCTTACTAGGATAGATTTCATAGGTCCTAGGACTTAGTTTTTTATTTTATATTTTCCCAATAGTCCTGATGTAGGCCTCTTTTCACTTAAGCCATAAGCATCCTGTTGAGATAAATCAAGAAGATATGAGCACAAAACATATAATTAGAATGCAGGCATGATCTTACAAGACAATAAATAGTTTCTAAACATACAAAAGTTCAGTCTATTACGTCTCTCAACCTCTAAGTGTCAGTTTACTATTCAGACCAGGTAAGGGAGATTTAAAAATTTCCTTGGATCAATGGAATTGATCCAAGCATCAATGAGTTAATAGATATAAGCTTGAAACCATTATAATCATATTATAACTCACCTATCAGAAGTGAAAATGGATTCTTGTAAGCAACAAAATTTCATCCTAAAATAATCCAAGAGAAAAAAATGATTTATTCATTACAAGCATGATTTTGAACAATCAAAGGAACACACGACATTAATAAAACACATGTCAATGATTGTGGATGCAAAAAATAAATATAACATTTAGTCAAAGTTGTTACATACTTCCCTCCTAAAAAGAATCATCATCCTGATGATTATCTTATTTTGACCATTTGCATTAAGGAAAATAAATTTATTCACTTTATTATCATATGTTTTTGCAACATATCAAAATTTTGAAGTTCTATAAATCAGCATTCACATAGTTGTTTATTTAAAATAAATAAATATCCACCCAAAACTGGCAGACTTATTGTCATATAAAGATAAAATCACAAAAATTTTTTATCAATCATCAGAATCAATTCTATTCAAGTAAATATGGAAAAGTAGTTTTCATATCTTCCATATTTTCTTAGGTTGCACTTTCTTCCTTAAACTAGTCCTATTGGACCATACATTGACTTATTTCATGATTTCTTAAATGTAATTGGTGAGTTTCCAACACTCGTATTGGTTTTTACCATGATTATTCCTAGGTCTTGGACCTACAAAGAATTCCAATTTAACACATGTAATAAATCTGGAACATATTTCTTAAACAAAGAAATGTGGAAAAACATCATGCATTCGTGACAAAGTAGGAGGTAATGCTAAATGGTAAGCTACAGAGTTGATTACTTCAACTATTTTAAAATGTCCCATCTAACAAGGTGATAACTTGGCAGCATTTTCTAAAAGTTATCGAGCTCTATTTTCATTTTAACCCGAAGAAATACCTTCTCACCAAGTTCAAATTTCCTATGAAGCTACTTTAAATTAGCATAACTCTTTTTCCTTTCCGCTGCTTGTTTCAAGCATTCATGAATCATTTTTAACTTTTTGTTCCATTTCCGTAAGGATTTCAGGTCCAATTACCTCTCTATCCTCAATGTTTTCCCAACTAGCCAGGGGTTCTACATTTTATTTCGTATAATGCTTCGAAAGGTGCCATATTAAGAGAGGCATGATATATGTTATTGTGTACAAACTGAACTGTTGCAAGGTACTCTTCCCATTTATACTGCTGCTCCATATAATACATTCATAACATATCCTCTAAAACTTGATTATCTATTTTAGTCTATCCATCTATTTCCAAATGACACACAGAACTAAAATTCAGCTTAGTTCCTAGAGTTGCATTAAGTGTTTTCCAAAACCTTGAAGTCATTCTATGATCTTTATCAAATATGATTAATTCAAGTATTCTATGTAATTTTAAAATTTCATGTACAAACCTCCTTGCCAAAACAAGAGAATCATCCTTCAGACTACTAGCAATAAAATGTGCTACTTTTGTTATTTTACCAACAACTACCAAAATAATATCATGTTTATTTCTTGACATAGGCAACTCTTGTACAAAATCCATGTTTATTACTTGCCATTTGTACTGCAGTATGCTCTGAGGATACAATAAACTAGCTGGATGCATATGTTTAGCTTTAACACGTTGACATTCCAAACAATGTGTCACAAAATCAATAATCTCCTTTTTCATTCCTTTCAGGAAATATTGTTGCTTTTATATTAGCAAGCATCTTTGTAATACTTGGGGTTTCCAGAGAAAGGTGAATTGTGAAATTGTGCTAGCAATTTCTTTCTTAAATCATTAAATGAAGTTATGTATACTCTGTTTTCAAATCTTAAGATTCCTTCATTGTTAAAGTGAAAACCATTATATCTCACATCATTTTGATCTGCAGCAAGCGTTGTTTTTACTTGTTGAAAGTAAGAATCAGATTCCATAACACTTTTTAGTTCATCCTTAAACTGAGTTCTTAATGTTAGAAGAGAAGAAATGTGCTGCCTATGACTTATAGCATCAGCTACTTTGTTTTCCTTACCTTTAATGTAATTTATGTCAAAATTATATTTAGAAGAAAAATCCAATCATCTTCAATGTCTTGCATTTAGATTTGGCTAAGTGAAAATATACTTCAGCCCAAGATGATCAGTTTTTAATTCAAATGGTTTACCAAGAAGATAATGCCTCCAAACTTGTAGTACATGAAAAATAGCAGCAAACTCTAAATTATGTGGAGCATAATTCAACTCATGTGACTTTAGTTTTCTACTTTTGTAAGCTATGACATCATCATTTTGTAACAAAATACCTCCTAGACCTTCTCCAGATGCATCTGTTACAACCGTAAAGTCTCACTTAGGGTATGGTACAACTAGAATAGGTGGTGATGTTAACCGATCCTTCAAAGTTCTTAATTCAGATTCACATTTGTCATTCGAAACAAACTTCCTATCTTTTTTTTTGTAATGAAGTTATTGGTGTAGTCACCTTAGAAAAATATGTTACAAATTTTCTATAGTAACCAGCAAGACCCATGAAGCTTCTGACTTCATGTACATTCTTTGGTGCACGTCACTTAGTTATAGCTACAATTTTTAGAAGGATCTACAGAAATTACATTCTTACTTATTACATGACCCAAATAGTGCACATTTGTGTCATAGAAAGAACATTTAGATAGCTTACCATATAATCCTCTTCTTCTCAAAATTTCCAAAACTCTTTTCAAATGCTCATGATATTTGTCAATACTTTTAGAATATATGAGAATGTCATCCATGAATACAAGCACAAATTTTTCCAAGTATTCTTGAAAGATATTATTCATTAAATTTATAAAATTTGTAGGTGCATTTGTTAATCCAAAAGGTAAAATTGTGAACTCATATTGTCCATACCTTGTTCTAAAATCTATTTTATGAATGTGCTCATCCTTAATCCATAATTGATGATATCCAAATTAAATATCTATCTTAGAATATAGTGATACTCCATGCATATGATCAAATAGATCATCAATTCTAGGGAGTGGATATCTATTCTTGATCGTTTCCTTGTTTAACATTCTGTAATCAATGCACAATCTAAATGTTTCATGTTTCTTTTTCACAAAAAATACCGGTGCTCCCCAAGGTGAAACATTCGGTCTAATCAAACCTTTAGAAAAAAGTTCTTCCAATTGCACCTTAAGCTCTACTAATTGTACAGTATTCATATTCGATTTGGGTGCCTTAGAAATAGGCTCAGTTCCATGCTTGATTTCAATTCTGAAGTCAAATTCCCTTTTAGGTGGAAGCCCTGGTAACTCTTCCGGAAACACATGGACTGTCCTTTCGTAACAATGGATATTGTTCCATGACATCGTTGTTTATCCTCAGTAGATTCTAAAATATTTACTGCATACAAGGTACAACCCTTTTTTTTTACCTTTTTAAGTTGCATAGTTGACAGTTTCCTAATTGAAATTTCACGTTTCACACCCTGAATCTCTGTTGTTTTTTTACAGTTCATCTAAATAACTAATATGTTTTTCAAAACAATCAACTTTTGATTTATATTTAACTAACCAATTAACACCTATGATTACATCATAAGACCCCAAAGGTGCAACATAAAGATCAACTTCAGTGGAAAAACCTAGGTAAGTCAAGGACTACTCCAAAAAGAAACATACTAATTGTATGAACAACATTGTTTCCATAATGTACAATCCATGTTTTATCGATGTTTCCATATTTTCTTTTTTGTTTCATTGCTAATTTACTAGAAATAAAACATTCAGTAGCTCTGGTATCAAAAATAATAGCTACAACTATGCCAAATAACTTACCCAAAACTTCTATGGGCGTGACTTATTTTTCAACATGTTTGTCAACTATGATAGTGTGTATCTTGTGCTGCTGATTTACGATCATCCTTTTTTAATGGACTTTGATTTGCATAATGATCTTTGCCACACATATTACAGCCTTTTACCAGTCCTTTTGAGGCTCAAATTTATTTCCATCCTTAGAGTTATCATTATGATCTCCATAGGAGTTCTATCCGTTATTATTATTCTTGACAAAGTTGTTTCGTGCATTTCCAGAAGAC
Organism: Taxus chinensis; assembly: GCA_019776745.2. NCBI lineage: Eukaryota > Viridiplantae > Streptophyta > Pinopsida > Cupressales > Taxaceae > Taxus > Taxus chinensis. The sequence continues at coordinate 632,187,948 of CM034152.1, forward strand.
TTATTTGTTGACTTTTTTTTTATATTATTATTAGCTGAAAACTTACTTTTATTACCAAAATTCTTCCATGGTCCTTTCTTAGGTGAAAGAGATGATAAATAGGAGTTTGTAACTTTCTTCCTTACTTCCTGTTTATGAGTAGAAATCACCTTTAATTTTTGTTCCTGCCTTATGGCTTTTTTCAAAAAGCCCTTCCATAGTGGTTAGGATATGAACATCCACCTCTCCTCCTATAACGAGATTCAATCACATTATGAATTTTCGTATCCTAAAATTCTCTTCAGTTTGATACTGAGGTACATACTTAAGGAGTTTAATAAACCATTCCTAATACTCAGTTCCCGTTAGCTTTCCTTGAGCTAAGTTCTGGAATTTAGTCATTTTCTGATCAAAATAAAGTTGCGGCAGTCATTGTTGCCTAAAGTAACCTTTATTCGATATTATTTTAATCAATATTCAACTGAACCTTACAGATGTCCCACCATGAAGATGCCTCATGGGAAAGCTGATATGCTCCCCAGATTTCCCTTGTTTCTTCCGAGAATTTCTTTTGCTAAGACATTTCTCAGCTCCATCTCCTAATGTGGTGCCATCAAACTTGGATGTACTTATCCTTTTTATATCATTAGTGAGCTCATCTCCCAACCTATCCTTTTTGTTTTCAGGTTAATCAGGTATGTTCACATTGTTATTATCAACACCTAAATTGGAATTGTCCTTAGGAGGTGCCTGATTATCATTACCAAGCAGTTTCTTCCTCCTCATTTCCCATTACTTGTTGTTAAAGTACAACCAAAAAATCCCTTGTGTCAAATAGGGCAACAAGGATCTCATCGAGATTTTTGGGCAGTTACTCCTCCTTCCTCAGGTGGAGGATTACTTGCAACATTTCCTCTTGTTCTAACCATTTTCTGTTAACAAGAAAATTTAAGTTTTATCAGATTATGGACACAATAGGTCTAAGAGATGTAACCTTCAGCTCTGATACCAAGATGTAACATTCCCATTTTATGAATTTACAAACAAGGGATTTTTTTTTACACAATGTTCTCTGTTCTAAGTAAAACATCATTTAGAACACACATTCCATAACAATGAATCTCATAATAGATAACCATATACTGTTGTAAATGAATTGGTAGATTACCAATCTCTCATGTTTGTCTTTAAGATAGAGTAATCTATATATACTACATATACTTGGTTTTCCTACCCCTATTTCGGGTATTCAGTGCTCTGTTTAAAGAAGCTATCTGAATATTTCATTACCAATATTCATCTAAAATCACGTTTCTTTAAACTAGGTGACATAGGACAATGCACCCATCAGCTTGTGATACTTTGGCCAAAGATTTCTAACATATTGTTCATGTTACTATTCACAGATGACATATTCGTCAAATCAAAATACGTCCTTCACCATACTCTTTTGTTATCTAGAATGGTCTGTATTGACTTCTGTTAGTCCACTTACCCAAGGTTTGACCCCTAACCCAGGTTAGAGACATAATTTGTTATAGGGAGATGCTCACGATGACTTAGGGTATATGGGGGATTCTCAACTAACCTAACTCGATTGAATGTGCTAGGTACCCTGATTCATAGAAACCTACTTCCTATTCAAATCATGGTACTAACTTGACCTAGAGAGAAACTACGTTCAAGTTCAGATGTGTGTAGATCTAGATGAACAAATGTAGAATGGGTGTTTGACACATGTCAACTACAACACTGTATCCTTGATAATTCGTTAGTCTTCTCAAAGGTACAGTCCTGTAGTTGTCATGTGCCAACATCCTTCATAACAGATTCATCACGATGTACATACCCCTAGGAGGTCGTTAACACATAATTAAATTTCGATCAAGATTATGATTACAAACAACCTTCCAAAACCCTAAATCCAATATTACTTAAGTTCTTCTTCCATATTAATCTGTTTAGTATTAAGAACTTCATTAACTACGTGATTTATTTTATGCTCATTAACTTTGGCATAACAAGCATTTATCCAAAAAAAGGGGCAGCAAACATCTAAAGGTTAATTTAATGTAACTTAGTTGTCCAAAGAAGGTGTATCATCCCACATAGGTTCATCCAGAGTTGAATTCATAAAAAATGAAGTACAATGATTAATGATCATAAACACCATTCCTTTTGTTTTACATTTTTTCAAAAGAGGAAGAGTCTTCCTCTACATGATAAAATGTTTAGGGTTGTCATAACCTTTTTATCTTTCACAATCCATATAGTTTAATTTTATGTCCAATATACATTCCATAATTATACTATAATTTTTTAGATAGAGAATGAAATTCTTATGCAACTTAGCAAGTTACATTTTAGTAAGGGTTATTGAACTATTCCCTTCATCCAACTTACTAAATGATAACAATAATAAGTATACAAGAAGATATGAAGAATATCGACAAGATAGCATTCCAATTTTCCTTCATAAAAAGTACAAGAGAATTCACACAACCAATTTGGGAGTCAATCTCCAAAGTTTTTCAATTCATCATGATAAAAATATACACTTTACAAGACTATGAATTTCAGGCATACTATATGTCGAACAACATTAAGATCATAAAATAATATAACTTTTCTTTTTCAATACTACTCATGAATGAATCAAAATACCTAAGTGTTATGCAAGTGTTAAAGTAATTACATTTGTTCCTGAATGAGGATAATACATAACCAAATTAACCATGTAAATGTAATTAGTAAAAAAGGTTAAATAAGATTAAACTAAGGGAATTACCATTATGGAATTGGTACCCCCCATTGATTGATGTAAAAACCACCTAAATTGTTGAATGTGATCATAAAATGAATATGATAAAGTAGTGCTCCATGAATAATACAACCTAATAAATTTGAAAACCAAATATGATGCATGAGCACATAAATTGTATGCATGAATGCGGTTAAACAATGATGATAATGAAATAATGAAATTTATCCTTGAAATTAAGATACATTTGGTTTATCGCCAACGTAGAGGTTTTGATTTAAGGAAATTACACTCTAGTTGGAATTATAAAATTTAGTAGAACCCTTGGCGCAAATATGAATATATTAAACCTAGGATCACTCAAGAAGTAAAATTTATGGTTGAAAACATGAAATTAACCCGTTGCTATTTGGAGTAAATCCTTAAGATGATAAAACAAATATAGTTTGAAATGTGAAATATGTCACTCAAATTCAAATAAAAATGTCTATAAAGGGAACACATGTGTAATGAACCCTTCCATGTGAAATATTATTGTAAAAATATTAATTCGTAATTGGAGAAATGGATCGTGAAATCAAGAAAGGCACAATTTAATTTGTTAACCTACATGGTTTTTAAGAACTTGATGTTGAAAAGAGTGTATTTTAAGTATCAAACAATGACACGAATAGAACTCGGGATAAGTATCCAATTGATATAGTAACCTTCCTTTTTTTTTCTTGTGAAGTTTCCTACTTGTAAAGAGAGTATTTTTCCAAACCAAGTAAACTCGACGCTTTGAAACAAATCCATATGGTCTTATATTAGAACGTGCATGTCTGTATATATGTTCCTAATCACAATCAAGCTATCTAAATTTATTTCCATAATAGAAACGAGTAAATTCTAAAGGAACTACTATAGATGAAATGTTAAAGAAAAAAATATCTAGCCTAGTTGTAAAGGAATAAAGGGTCCCACGTTATTAGAATCTTCAAAAAATTATACTCAACTAAACCATTTTTAAGAAACAAATCTTTAACATAAGATAAAAAATATTAGGAGACTCATAGTTTTTTTAAAATGAATTTTATTTCATAAACGAACTATGGATAACTAATAGAATTGGAGAAAGGATAACCAACCCCACATTCTCCATTAAAGACTAGTGCTTTGCAAAGTAAAGTAATTGAAGTTTGAAAATTTTGAAATTTTAAAGCTTATGTGTTTAATTTTGTTGAAAAATTTTAGGTCATACAATGGAAACCCAAAGGTAATGAATATGTAAACCATGAAAAGTCCATGTCGTGGAGTATGTCTATCCTATGTTTCTTTTTGTTATTGGGTCATTGTTGTGGTTTACGTCATTTGAGTAAGGACACTGATGTGTACCCTGTGTTATCCTATTAAATGAATTGGTTCATGTTTATGTAAGTGTCCTATGTGATGTCAATTTGTGTTTATTTCGATCTAATGTGGGTGTTGTGTAGCATACAATTAAAGTAAAAAAAGTTATTCCGATAATTTTACTCTTTTATTTTGGTATTGAAAATGTGGGCATTATAAAGGGGTGCTAACTTATTGCTACCCTTTTAAAATGATTTATACAAATAATGTTTTTACAAAATCTACTCAAATTATACTTTTCACTCTAAATAAACATGCAGAAATTAATATAGTGATTTGACTAGGTCAAATTCTACACAAATATATTTTTTCTGTGTTGATGTTGCACCTACAAAAATTAGTGTATCGCTAAGATTAAGGTGCATATTTATAGATTGATGTCTCTTAATGTTATTTTGATATAGCCCGTGATTTGGTAGGGGCCATAAATGTTTTTGTGAGCTATGAGCTCCCAATGGTTTTTGGGGGATTCGTGTAGCAAATTTGTTATATATAAATTATTTCTTATTAGAAATATAAAAAATTTCTATACCGGAGCTTGAAATATAAGTGTAAAAATTAGAGAATTTTTATACATGTACAATTGCTGATTCAAGATTGCATATATAGTTTTTATATTTCTAAATAATACTATAATATTATAGTATTCAGAATGTTGTCCTTGAAATATAAGTTTTCATAAATATTTTTTATCGATTAGAAATGGATATTACCCATCTATTACAATAATATTTCAAAAAAATTGGGAACATTGAATTTATTGTGTACCAAAATTTCAGTTGAAGGGTTATATTAGTTAAAAAAACTAAACTAAAAACTATTTATAATACCATGCCCACATGAAAAAAAATTCATCACCTCCATCCTCATTAGAATCTAAAACTAAAAAATATGGGCTATACTCACTTTCTTCATCATCCATGAAGCCCACATCCCCAACATAGTGTGCATTGGATAAACCCTTCCCCCCATTCACAATCTCAGTTAGAAAAATATCTGTAAAATGTTTCCATATCTAATACAATGAGAATCCCTAAATTAAAATCTCATGTGTTACACATATAGATGTACCATGTTAGTGTTGTTGGAATTGAACATGACTCTTTTCACCTCAATTAGTTGAGCCCTTTTCTAGGTATGAAGCCTTCAAGGGGATTGGTTATCATCCTTCCATTCTAGATATGAATCTTTGGAGGGGATTGGATAGCATCCTTCATGTCTTCAAGGATGTTTTCCATGGATTCCCATTCATTCAATCATCTACATTATCATTCTAATGTTTTTTTTCTCATCCACATTAACACATATTTATCGTTGATCCCTTTTATTAATTCATCCTTAAAGAAATATAAAGCTTCCTTAGTCATTATCTTTGTAGTTTTCACCATCATGACATAAAAATTTAGTAATTACCTTAATTTTAATTCATTTATAAAGCCATAGAAGAAGTTCTAAACATCTAAAATTAAAACCTTCTGTAACATGACATGGTGCATCTCCTTGACAACATTGATAAATATATTTTTTGCCTCTCTACCTTTTTCTCTTTGATTTCCATACTTTATAAAAAAAATTAACAAACAAGCAAAAAAGAGAATAGGAATATTTAAACCGTAAGAAATACTCAAAATGGGAATTAAAACATAAAAGAGATGTTTAATTGGCTATCTCTTATGAAAATAGAACAACTAAATTAGCTTCCCTCTCAACCTTTCATCATAAATTTTTTCTTCATAAAAATTTGATAGATTGTTATAGACAAAAGAATCAACTTTCTTCAAATAACACCCGCATTTTCCACACACAAAAACCCACTAATTAATCAGGAAAATCATGGAATCAATTTTAAATTTTTCATTTTTTTAAAAGTGTTCCAACATGATAACCACCAACTAGGTTTAAATATATCACCATTAATAAATTCCACATATTCATAAGGTTGTCAAAATTAAATTAAGAACCAATTATGATTACTTCTTTCTAACCATTTCGGGTCTAAATCCCCTTCTAGGGTTTTTGTTAATTCACCTTGTTTAAAATATCATCTGGGTCAATGTTTTCCTAAGTTAGTTTAATTCTTAATTCTTTCTTCACATAACAAGTCAAATAACCATCCCCCCAATGAGGTCATATAACCATACATTGAAATTCAAATAATTAATCCTTTTGATTCATTAACCAAGTTACCCTTTTGATAAATATTTAATTTATTAAACCCTTCCAAATTTCAAATTCATTTATAGAGTCATTTATCTATAAAAATAAAAGTCACAACTTAATCCTAACACTCTAATACCCTTAAGTGGCTCCATTCAGATTATACCCATGCCATTTTGAATCAAATTTCCATTCCTAAAAAAGCACATCACTTAAATTTGTACGGTGAAATCTTATGCATTAGATTAAATAATTTTAGGCCCTTGGATTAGGGAATGCTCTAAAAATACTTAAGAGGTATCCTTATTCTTATTTTTTTAGCCTAACTCATTCATTTCCTCCATTTTTGTTTTGCAGGTTTTGGGAGAATAAACACCATGGAGGCCATGGAAGGTATTCCTTTGGTCTTGGATGGATACACATTTTGGAGAGTTGCTTGCATCCCACTCCTCGGTTTTTCTTGTATTTTTTCCCCCATTTGTGTATGAGAATTTTTTGCCCCATTTATATTTATGGTTTAAAAATATGTATATTAATGAATGTAAGGTTTTTGGGTGAGTACACACACACACACACACACACACACACACACACACACACACACACACACACACACACACACACACACACACACACACACACACACACACACACACTTGTTTTTATTTTTATTTGGATAACTTTTAATTTATTTTTTGTTAATGGGATTGTTATCCAATTTTTCCCCTCAGGCAAAATTGATCAAACACAACCTTCCATAGGAGAAAATTCAAGGGTCGGTTCAGTCATGCAAGCCCCCATTTCAAATCTAACAATCAATTTACAAGTAGGATTGACAATGGCAATGGACGATGGGTAAATGAATGGCCAGCGGAAATGTTGAAGAAAAGCCAACTCTATAAGTCAAGTCAAGCCTAATGCGAGTCGAATCAAAGAAAAGCAACAGATCCACAGAAGGTCCCATGTGTTAGCTCAACACACTTTTAAAAGGTGCAACAAAAATGGAGACCATATGGATGCGCTTAAACCCCCACATTTAAACCTTCAAATTTTGTTATTTCCATGATAACCCAATCAATGGGAGGTATAACCTTACCCATAACCTATAATATTCCTATTAGATAAAAAAACTACTTGATTTAAGATGGTAAACTTGTACCTAGACGACCTATACCTCTATATCCAGATATGGGAGCTCTTACAACTAGTCAAACACCAGAATTGAATCCCATTCTGGCCCCTAGAAATCAAAGTAATATTGAGGCTTCTACTTCTTCACACACTTCAAAAGAGCTACAAGTGGTTATAAAGCAACTGCAGAACCTAGGAAATGAGCTAGTGACTATCAAGAGACAACAATCTCAGAGTTCTAGGCTGTATCAACCTCAAACTCAATATTAACCTAGACCCCCATATTAGCAAAATAGACCACCAAATTAGTTTGGATATCAAAACTAGAAGCAGGGACAACCTCAGGCTGTCAGGCCATTCTAACCATATGATCCAAATGTGGCTTCAACATCAAGAGCCTTGGTTCTAACACAAAAGAACATTATACAAGATTATGACTAGTGTTACCCCTATAATCTACCTCACAATTAATCAGCATGTTTTAATGGTGCACTAAACTAGGTCTTGATGGTACAGACCATTGGTGTGTCCTAAGAACTAGGCCAAGAAGGAAATCAACAATAGGATGTAAATTAGTAAGAGGCACCTCCAAATGAGATCACTCTTGTCAATTGGTAGGATGAGGATGTTTTTGGCATAAATCAAGCCCCTTCTCAAGGTCTATCTTCCAATACATGCTCCAAGAAGGGAAACATTGGAGAAGGACAGTCATCCAACTCAAAGGATCCATAGCCTTCTATTACTCCACAAGGATTTGGTAATCAAAGTGCAGCTCCTAATGTGCAAGGTCAACCCAAGCCACCTTGTAGACTAACTCAAGTGTCTATTATAACAGACCATGTGTGAGAGAAGAATGTGTAAGGCAATGGGCAGTAGAAGGATATATCATATCCATTCAAGATCATTGAGCAAATGAATAAAACAAATATAAATATCTCTATGTGGGAGTCATTAGCTATCCTATGACAAAGAGACCTATTGCAAGCTTCTATGGAAAATTAGTCAGCATCAAATCAGCCACCCAATCAACAAGGAAAAGTGCTCACCAACACATCTCATAAAGAAGGAAATCACAGAGACCATAAAGGTAAGAATTTGAAGCCAAGACCATTCTATATCTCATTGGTAATAGGAGATAATTTGGTAATAATTACATGATTGATTCAGGAGCAAGTAACTCAGTTATGCATAAACAAATGGTAGATCAACTAGGTCTAAAGTATGAGCCAGTGATGAAAGGAGTAGTGCAACTAGATGGAACAACACTAGGAATAGTTGGGGTCATCAAGGGTTTAATCCTAACACTACATGCCTATCCAAATGTCACAGTCTTGCAATATGTGTCTGTAATTGACCTCCCACCACTTTTTGCAGTATGTTTGTCAAGATACCTCACTGCCAAAATTGGTGGATATCTATCAAAATATTGGTCACACAAGCTATTCAGAACAAGGTATGGATCTACGGAAACCGTTAGGTCATAAATAATTACAAAATTTCACATTGAGCCTCATGTGTCAAGTCCTATCAATGAAAATCACTCTACCTTTGATTACGAGGAGTGTTCAACTGATCTAGAAATACTTACTAAGGTTGAGGGTATTCCAAATTTAACTATCCAGATGAATCGGGAAACAAAAGGCATGCATTTGGCCCATTTAAGGAAATGGAATAATATGAATTGAGTGTATATTGTGTACACAAAGAAAACTCACCCATTCCTATTATCATCAAGCTAGAAAATAAGGATGACAATGAAGTATGGCAATTATTTTTTGACAATTCAAAGAACAAACAAGGTTCTAGAGGAGGTGTATTATTAGTTTCACCAAATACCATTAAGTATTATTCAATGTTTTTTTTCTAGTTTGCATGTTCAAACAACACAACTTAATATCAGGCCTTGAATCATGGACTCCATTGGGCGCAAAAAATAAGCATACAGAATTTGCAAGTACTTGGTGGATAGCGAGGCTAATCGTCAATCAAGTCAGAGGAAAAACATGCTCCAATGAATGAATTACTCAAGATCTATAAACAAATGGTATGGGACATCATTGAGGATTTCGAAGCTTTCAACATTGTGTCCATACCCAAGAAGAAGAATGAAGCTACAGATAGGATTGCAGCAGTTGGAGCAAAATTTGACATGGTTGAGATTATCAAAAGAGACAAAAAAACAAAATATCCATATGATTGTAAGGCTAGTTGTTCCAAACAATAACACAAGCTAGCAAGTGTTTGAGAACAATCAACATATCATCAATTTCTTCAAGAAGAGGTTGAATTCTTATGTCGGAATCAAGATAAATTGGAGCAGTAGTACAGGGATCAAGTTATGTAGTTTTAGACAAATAAGCATCCCAAGGGTTTAGTAACATTGAGTTTATCTTCAATCCTAATGACTAGTTCTGTAAAGAGAAATCCAACCTACAGGTCAAGGGAGTCAAGATTTAGAGCCAATTTCATTTGGGGAAGGAAAAATACTCCAAATTGGTAAGGTGGCCACTGAGCAAGAGAGATATGAGTTCATACAACTTTTCCAAGAGTTTCTAGACATCTTCACTTGGAGTTATGAGGACCTGCGAGGGTTCAATTTGAAGCTAGCACAACATACCATAGAATATGATGTAAATGCTAAGCCCATCAAGAAAAAGTAAAGACCAGTAAACCCTCACATTAAGCCTCTAATTAAAAAAGAGATAAACAATCTAATAGAGGCCAACATTAAATTTCCAATCAAGCATTCGATCTAGGTTGCAAACTTGGTATAGGTGAGGAAGAAGAATGGGGAAATAAGACTGTGCGTGGACTTCTGAGACCTGAACAGGGCATCTCTCAAAGACCATTATCGACTCCCTTCAATGGAAAAAATCTTGCAAGTGGTATCCAGAGGGGAAATATTTTCCCTCCTCAATGGGTACTCGGGATATAATCAGATAATGGTAAAATAAGATGACCAGTTCAAAACAGCCTTCACCACTAAGTGGGGCACCTATGCCTACAATAAAATTCCATTCAGATTGTCTAATTCTAGAGCCACTTTTCAAAGGGTGATGCACATGGAATTCAATGGGTTGATCAACAAAATAATGCTAATATATATTTATGATATCAATGTGTCCTCCAAAAATGCAGCAGATCACCTTTTTCAACTGAGACATGTATTTCAAAGATGTATGAGATTTTGGGTATCATTAAATCCCAAAATATGAATATTCTTGGTTCAGAAAGGCAAGCTACTAGGCCATATTGTGTGAAAGGAAGGATTGACAATCGACGCTGAAAGAGTTGATGTAATTTGAACATTTCCCTTGCCAAGCCATAAGAAGGATCTTTAGATCTTTCTAGGAAGAATCAATTTTATGGCAAGTTTGTGCCAAGTTTGTTTCTCTTATGAAGCCAATAACACTGACTGTTGAAGAAGAGCATGGAATTTAGGTGGAAAACTGAAAGTAAAGTGAGTTTTGAAGCAATAAAAGAGGCTATATCCCAAGCTCCAACTCTCGTCCATCCAGACTTCTCCAAGAAATTCATGCTCTATGCCTTTGGTAGTGGAGATACAATTTTTACAATCCTAGTGCAACAGAACAAAGAGGGATCTAAGAAAATGGTTTCCTTCTTTAGTAAAATTTTGGAGGACTATGATGTGAGATACTCCATCAAAAATCATGTCCTTGTAGTGATCAGGAGCTTGAAGAAGTTCAAACACCTAGTTTCAAATAACAAAATCCAATTGTTAGTCTCTCATGCGGAAGTCAAAGAATTCCTTCAAATAAGGATCTAAATGAGAAATGTGTAGTATGGATCACTCGTGTCATGGATTATGACATTGAAACAAAGGTCACTAAGCTGGTTCATGGAAATGGATTGTGTGAACAGCTATCCTCAAGCCAACAAGTTGATGCAAATAAGTAAAATGGGGTTGTTTTAGTACTACAAAATGGTCAAGAAACAGCAGATGATAATGTTCTTATTCCTTGTTGGAATCAAAACATGATACACTTCCTACAAACATGCCTATGTTCCATAAATGTGAAAACTCAAAGAGGTATACTTGAGATTACAATCCATTCGATATGTGCTTTTTGATGGTTGTCTATTAAGAAAGATCAATGGCACTTCTAATGAGCTGCTTTAAAACTGAAGATTTGAAACGATGTTACAGCATTCCATGATAGAGAGGTCGGCGGTCATATTTTCCCCACGAGTACCCACTATCAAGTATAAGCAAGGTGGTTTACTATTGGCCATCATGTTTGGATTGCTACACGTGATATAAGGTGTAAAAAATGTGATTCGTCACAGGTAAAGAAAAACTTAGCAGGCGTTCATTGCAGCCATTTCATGGACCAACCATTCATACAAGGATGGACTTCTTGCGGGTCATTGAATCCCAAATCAAGCCAGGCCATGAGCTGGATGTCTACAGCAAAGGACTATTTAAAAGTGAACTGAGGGCAGTTGCCCTCAAAGAACAAACGAGTCTAGTATACCTTAGACTTCTATTAAGGATAATGTCTAGGTTGGCTGTACCATCCACTATCATATCAGGCAATGATTAGCATTCCTAGGTTCCAAGATCACAGAAGGGCTTAAATAAGGACCCACTTGAGCACGTCTTAAACTATTACCCGTAGGGTAATGGGGAGGAAAATCCAATCGAAGAAATTTGTTGAGATCATCAAAACGGACTCTAGATGAAAATCAAAGGACATGGCATCCAAGCCAAATTAGGCATTATGGGCTAATAGGCCTCACACCAAAAGTGGGGTGTTAACAAGTAATTTCCCCTTACAAGCTAGTCATGGGGAAAGAGGTAGTGTGTTCATCTCATTAGAGCAAACGGTCTTGGAGCTCATGAAGTAGTTGGAATTATCTACGTTTGAACCAATGGAGGCTAGGTATGAAGAGCTGATGGATGGCAAATATCAGAGAACCTTGAAGTTTCAAACAGGAAAAGGGACTAACTTTAACTTAGAGCTGGTATTAAAAGGAAAGCAAGAGCAAGGACCTTCAGAAGGGGACTTAGCTTAGTTTTGAAGTGGGATGCATATCGGGAAACAAATAGGAAGGGCATTCCCAGTTTGATTCCATTTGGAGTGGCCCATACATTGTTCACAAGATGTAAAAGTAGTAAGGTATTCCAATTTTCCTACATTTGGATAGAGAGGACTTCTGATTCCGGTCAAATGGATCCATCTTTAAACATTTGCTACTGAAAAGGAAGGTTCACATTGTAAATATTTAGAGTAGAATTTTAATTCCTCTTAGTGCGTGTGCACATTGCTATGGTCGTATTGTGTTTCAGTTTTCCTAACTAATTTGGCACAGGTCTTATTACTCAAGGTTGTATCACTAGCAATCAGTGTGCTTCCAAAAAGAGAATTTTGTAATAGTTTTTTTTTGTCCATTTCTAGATAGGTGAACACTATAGATCAAGAACAGTTTCTACTCTCATAAATCTACTTCAAGATCTTTATTATGAAATTGAGGGGGAAGTAGTCAGGATCGAGGTTTCAAGAACATGATTAGTACCAAGCTATCATTATGACGCTACGCCCCAATGGATCATTCGAAGGAAAATGATCTTTTCACCTATCAGGAATGTGATCCCGCGGTCATCCAATACATCAACTGTTCCCTCATGAAAAATTGATTCAAACATGACTTTCATGAGAGAAAATTGAAGGGTCGGTTCACATCATGGAGCCCACATTCAAATCTAACAATCAAAGCTAAAGTAGTAGGCTCAAAAATTGAATGGATGGTGGGGAAGGGGGACAATGATATGCCCAATGGAAATTTGAAGAAAAGTCAACTTGCGAAGTCAAGTCAAGCCGAAAGCGAGCTCGAATCGAAGCCAAAGCCAACAATTCTACAGAAGGTACCATGTGTCATCTCAGTGCACTTTCAAAAGGCACAAAACACAAAATTACAAACCCTGGGATGCGCTTTCCCCCCATGTGGATCTCAGGCACATAGTAGGCTCCATGGATGCTGCCAAGTGTCTAACGGCTTAACTCAATTACACAGACTAGATTTAAAACAAGGTAATGTCCTATGTGGCCCAAATCGATAAGGATAAAAAAGGGTTAGAGACAGGGGGGGGCCCACGTGCCCAATTATGTGCCTTTAAAGGTAAAACCTAAACGCTATGTCCCCAAATGAGTTACAAGCCTCAACGTTTTCAAGGGTCCAAAAAGTTGAACGGGTCATTAAAAGTATAAGAAAATAAAAAGGTAAGCGGAAGCCTCCAATGTCTATTGGCCACAAATTTAAGGAGCAACCCGAAGGAACAGGGCCCCAAACACGCGCAGCCTCACGTGTCTAAGAATTCAAGGGTCATACATAGTATC
>CM034152.1:632202223-632361014 GCA_019776745.2 Taxus chinensis
TAAGAAGTCTTGATTTCTTCACTAATTGGACATACGACTGCTTTTCTTCCTTGCTTAGAGTTGTTTACCCTAGCCAATTTTACATGGTTTATCCTATGGCCCAGTTCATGCTCGTTTCAACATCCCTTGAGCTTGACAGTATCTATTGGAAAATGCAGATGAGCATTATCAAAGTTTTATTCAAGAGGTACCAAACCTCCTGGTAATAGTATATCTTCAACTGAATGATTTCTTACACATAAAGTCTCCTTTCCATCAGCTACAACAAAACCCATGGCTTCCCATTTATATGTTAAATCACCAAATTCTCCTTGGTTCTGTTAAAACCTTTGCACTTGGGCATCATCTTTAAACACATGTCAGTGTTTAACATTGTTAGGAATAGATGGCCTGGTTAATATCTTAATATGATACTCACAATAGGGGGATATAATACAAATTTCAAATCCAGACCCCAATACAGCCAATTTTTTTTCTAGAGTATTGTACTTCCTATCGTGATGTATTATGTTGAAGGATTCAAACATTTCAATGAAATCCCATACTGCATGTTTATACTGCTTCATTCTCTAATTTTTTGTTGCATACATTTTCCTAACATGCTTGACAATTAGCTCTGAATCTCCTTTAACAATGATGTCTCTAATACCATATTTCCAAGTAATTCTTAAACCCAATAACAGTGCTTCATATTCTATAATATTGTTAGTGCACTCAAATTTGAGTTTGAAAGAAAAACAAACTCTTCCGAGCCTGGATATATCAGAATAATACCAGCACCATTTCAAAATTTAGAGAAAGCCCTATCAAATAGCAAAGTCCAAGGAGAACCTACTTGTTTAAGAGAGTTGCATTGATCAATTTTGTGCTCTTTACCATCAACAAATATAACCAGGTTATCAACATCAATGTTAGTGTATAACACTTCATAGGAAGCATTATTGGGATCCTCAATGAAATGTAACATCTTCTTTTCACCATAAAACTTTACAAGGCTTCCCTCAATAGGGTATAGTGGCAAAATACATATCCATTTTCCACACTCCCACCCACACTAGCTAGCCCATTTATTGATAACAACATTCCCCATTGGCAGGGAAATCAGTAATAACACAATCTAGTTTTTAAGTTCTTTCCTGGGTATGAATGCAAGTTTCTCTATCAAACCCTTGACACATCCAACCACTACACCTCTCTAGAATCCATGGCAGTGCACTTCCCATAAGCTGGATGTCACTTTATTATCTAATTCAATCATACCTCAAGAAGCATAAATTGCATGATGCTCTAGAATCAAACATACAGTTGTGTAATAGCCTATCCCTAATAATCAGAGTTGTGAAAAATGGGATCTACATTTAACTAGGACTCAAGCAAGGATGTTCCCCACTATACTTCAGGTGGCTCACCTAGTTCTTCAAGTACTTGGGGTTTTTTTAACTCTACAATGGTAGGAGGAGTCTCAACATTGTTTACATTTCAATCCCAAATAATATTTTCTTTCAATCCCAAATAATCAAAGGCCTTTTTCTTGTTCTCAGGAATCCTAAGAAGCTCAACAATTGGAACAAAAATATTGATCTGAATCAAGACATGGGAAATACCATAAGGAATGTATTTGGGAAAGGCAACATTTGGAGGAAGACTTGAAAAAATCATCTGACAGTAAAGGATTTTTAAACGGTCTAAGCACTGGGCAAGGATACTAGTTCTTTTACGGGGAAATAAGGTCTTTTCCTAGATGTATCTTTTCTAGGAGTTTCTTTTGGGATATTGGTGAGAACTGGAAATTTTGATTTTTCCTAAGGCTCTATCCCTTTGACAACTTTACTCCTAGTGTTATATTCTTTTTCTTGGGAAACCACAACATTCATTAACAACTACCTATCCTCCTCATAAGGGATTCCTCCATCATAATTTTTAATCATTAATGCCCTTAAGTATTCAAAATCATTATTGGGTAGTTCAAAATCTTGTATGATATCTATTTCAAAAGTATAAGAGGGAGAAAGGGGTAATACCCAGTGAATGCAATTGAAGAAATCTACAGCAGTTCTGGCATTGATTAATTGAATCAAATTTTCTACTTACTGTGAGCTTGTAGAGCACCCCATCATGAAAACATCATCATCAGTGTCATCATCAGCTTCCTCAACTTCTTTATCTTCATCATATGGGGCATGTGGCAAGAAACATTTATCATACCACTCAATTTCAGTGGCTTCTTCCACACTAGCAACTTTGGTAGTCAAAAGATCAAACACGATTCTATTTTCACGGGCTTGGGGCTGTCTATTTCCTAATCCCATGGGCCCTTTACCACTGTAATTTGATCTATGATCACCTCTAGGATGATTTTAAAATCATTCTTTACCATGTGGCTTGTTCTGACCTTAGGAACCTTGTACAATCCCCTTCTCTGCTCTGGCCAGTTCATAGGAAATTTCCTTAACAACTCCGACCAATGTTTTTATGACCTCTTCTAGATCCACAGACTTACTTGACTGAGCCTTCTCTGGATTGATCAGCTTGATACCTTCCTCTTAGGAGGATTTCCAACTACTTTTATATTGTTTTCAATTTGCAAATCCTCAATGAAGGCCTACCTCAACGTTCTTGGGTTTTTGTCCTTCAAACTAATAAGTAGCCATTTTTTCAAAATCATCAAAATATTTTATCACATAGAAAACATCACTTGGCATCAAGATTACAGGTAGCCTATTCAATGTTTTATTGAACCTAGTATTGAAGTCATGAAAAAATTCATTAGGATTCTTCTTTATATTTTCAAATTTAGACAAAAGAAACTTGGGATCTATCTTATCTCCATACTACAATCTAAAAGCATTCTTCATTTCTATTCATGATCAATTGAGTTGTCTAGCAAAGACTTATACCAGTCACGTGCATCCTCCTCAAGAGTATGAATAAA
This sequence comes from Taxus chinensis, assembly GCA_019776745.2. Lineage (NCBI taxonomy): Eukaryota > Viridiplantae > Streptophyta > Pinopsida > Cupressales > Taxaceae > Taxus > Taxus chinensis. Next base: position 632,205,156 of record CM034152.1, read on the forward strand.
TAGTTTTATGTACACATCCTCAAATTCAATATCAAAGTCTTCCATCATATTGATAAAAAAGTTTAAATGTTGATTGTCGGTGATAACATTATTCCCTTGAATTTTAACCAGTCTATTTCTAATATCTTGAGCCACAACATTGGATATCCATCCATACCACTAAAATTTATAGGAGGAAAAGTATCGACAACAAATGGAGGTTTGTGTGGGGGTTGGGCCATATTTCTTGAGGGGGTGATCTTATAGGAGAAACAAAATGATGAGGGATAAGGGGTCTTTGGAACACAGGAGTAAAATCTTCAAAATAAATGTCCTCTAAAGACTCTGTTTCGTGGAAAACCCTATCAACTTTGGAAAATACAGGGACAGACTAAGAAGCACACTTGTCAGACACAAATGAAGGACCCTCTCTAGTTAGAGAATTAGATCTATGTAAAAATTACCATATTGACAATCACTTGAAGAAGAATGGTAATCCTAACCCCAGGATGATCACTTTCCATAATGGATAAATATTTTCTTAATTCGTGATCTCCAACTATTTTCCAGACTCTTTTTCTTTCTGAATTTATCTTTACTAGTTCTTAAAATAACTTTCTAAAAGGGTATTTAATGAAGAAATATCTTCTTCCTTCCATCTTTGTAAAGATTAGTTATAAATTTCAATTGACAGAGGTTAATACACTTGTATTTATCAAAAAATAATTCAACACAGAGTCGCCACTAAGGATTTTCACCTTAGTTGTGTAAATGCACTGAAATTGATCTGTAAAATGTCTATCATAACTAAATTAATGCAAAGATTCACAGATCTAACCTTCATTTACCCATATTTACTATTGATTATGTCACTTCGTACAAATCATACAAATCTCAATAGAGAATGATGTTTAAAAAAATATTTGCACTTAGATCATGTAAGAAACATTACTAAGGCCACATATAAGAATTCCTTTAAAAATCCCTAGAAACGGTGCCAAAAAGGTGTTGGTATCCAAATCTATTCTACCTTGGAAACCAAGCATCATCACAAATTTCGCAAGACACAGAGAGATAGACATATCATATTATGAGTCAGTTTTGTAGCCGGGGAGGGGATTTTTCTTGCTCTTTGTCACTCGTGCATTGGAGAAATGGATAAGGGCATATAAAAGGATTTGATCTATCCTCACTAATTTAGGTTTTTCCTTTCAACTAGGGTGAGGGGACCCATTTTGTAAACTCAGTTGGTGAAAGAGAATGAAGATATCCTTCTTTGCATAAATTTGAAAGGACACCTTGAGAAAATATGATCAATGAACCATAATTTAACTCTCACGACTTGTCACTTCTAAAGAATGGTGATATTTCCTTTACAAGGTTAAGGTTACTAAGGACATTATGGAATCCTAATTGCTTCTACCTATTTTGGTAGTAGAATTTATCCATTTGTTGACATATAAGGTAAACAAGGGTAGTTAAGGTAGGATTCATTATTTTTGAATAATTTTTTGTGGGATATTAAGTAGGATAGACTTGATTTTTCTATGTCTTTGAGAAACTTCACAACAATTGGAAAACTAAATGACAAAATGCTTCAGAAAAGCTAAAATATTCCTTCAAGTAGAAGGTGTGCATCAATGGAGGCCCAAATTTACATGGTTTCATACAATCTTTGAGAATTCAACATGAAGGCTAGAGCTAAAGACTCAATTAAGTATTAAAGACCCCTGGTTCCTCATGCCTAAGATACAATCAAAGGATTACAGATAATCTTTATCGAAAAAATTACTATAAAGTGGTTTTAAATTGTTTACCTCTATACAAGATGAAGGCTCTTCTCATAATGAAATTACAAATGCCACTAAACTATCACAGGGACAAGATCATGTGTGATTCGGAGGGATTTTAACACAAGATTGTAATAGGAACATCAAAACCATTTGAAAACATTCTGAAATAAAAGTAGACACAATTTTCTTGAGATTAAAACAGATTAATTCGAAGTTGATTAGATTCATCAATAGGGGAAGGTTTCTTGAACAATCTAAGAGCTTTTTAATGGTTGTAAACTCGCAACCATTTTGCAAAAAATGAAATCTAAAACATAAGAGATTAACAGGTTTCTCAGATGGTCTCTTAGGAAAGATGGTCTTTCTAAATTTTCTCATAATAATTAAACCCATCCCAAATTCACTCGCTCACTCATCCCAAATTTTCCCTTGAAAAATAGAATATTGATGAATCCTTAACTTGTTACCAATTTGTCTCTGAAAGTGATATTTAACAAATTTACACCTAAAGCTGCCAGGTGGAAAAATCATGAACTGATCACATTTCTTAGACCTTCAACCATGACCAGGATGTCACGCCATAGCCTTTTGACTATCGTTCAAATCATTCTTTTACTTTTCTTCTGATAAATCACCATTTTAATCATTTTTAGGTGGCTCTGTTAGGCTAGGCTAACATCGCCATGTGCCTAGGGTCCGAGAAAGTTTCTTCGGCCATTGAAAGTCTAAGTATGGAAAGACCCAGCAGAAACCTCCAAGTGTCCCTTCAGCACTTCTTCAAAAGTAAACTACATGGGCTTTCCCAAATAGGAACGGGCCCTCACGTGTCCTAGGCCTTAAAATTTTCCTAAAAAGTTTAAGTATAGCGAGGAGACAACAGAAGCCTCCACAGTGTCTCCTTAGCTTAACTACTAAGGTAGGACCCAAAGGCAAAGTTCAAATGAACGTTGACCCTCCACGTGGACAAGCTTTGAGTTTAAGTGGGCCTTAAAGTTTAGAAATGCCCCGCTAACCCACGTTCCCTCTTCTAAGTTTTGATGTGGGCCCCAACGGATTTACAGTTTACTTCATAACTTTTCTCCCTCCTACAAAGAGGCAAAAAAATTCAAAATGTTTCGCTAAACCACCTTCCCGCTTGTAACATGAAAAACTACCATGTGTCCTTCTTCAAGGTCAAAGTAATACTTTTTCCCTTATACTTCATATTTGCTAAATAGCCAATCAGAGACTATCAGGGCCACGGGGCCAAATTGATATTTTTGTAAACATAGTGAAAAGTTACAAGTTATAAAATAGACTCGACGTGTCTCATCCAATCAAAAGAGACCACGTAGATGAAGATATTAAGATATAATTTGATGGGGAAAGCACTCCTGTCAACCCGTAAACTGCAGGGAAATCACCATTTGTGTCCAAAATTGAATTTTTCTTTAAGGACAAAGAATTTGTAAAAGATACAAGGCCCAAATGTGATGCACAACCATGGAGAAGGATCTTCAACAACATACTGAATGAAGAAAAAATTTCACACATCCATTCAGGAAATAGAAAATATGACAGAGCCCACAGACTGAAGAATTTCAAGGCCAAACTAGGGGCACGATCAAATCAAGCAACAATAGGCCCTTAAGGTCAAATTCAAATTTCCATGAATGGTAGACTGTACAACACTCAAGATCAAAACTACTCAACTTACAACACATAACCTTGAAGAGCCATCAATTAATAAATGAATTATTTTGAACCCATTATTAATTAATTTAGTAAACTAATTAATTTACTAATCTAGACATAAATCAAGTGATTAACAAAAGGGGAATACATAACTAAAATTAAATAAAGAAACTTAATGAAATAATAACACATAACTCATTGTCATAATTGGAGGTGATTCCCCCCAGTGGAACCCCCTAACGACAAGTTAAAACACACACACAGTAACAAAATACATGTTTCCATGGTGACCCTTATTGAATTCATCTAGAATTCCAATGTGGTTGGTCTCTAATCCCCCTGTTGTTTGATATGAATATATTTACCTGCAAAACACATAATACCTCCTTTGGCCTCATGGCCACGTAAAAGCATCCAAGATAAAATATGAAATTTAAATCCATAATCATCTACATATGAATCAAATCATCATCTAGGAAAATTACGATATCATTTACAATTTCTAAAAACATCTCTAGTCTACATTTCATCCATGTCAAAATGATTACAACATTATTTCAATTATCAAGGCCTACTTGGTGTGACAAAATATCACATGTTAGAAATATATATATATATATATATATATATATATATATATATATATATATATATAACCATGTCAATAGCATATAATCATCAATATCAAAATGTCTCTAGATTTCACCACATCCATATAATAATTGAATACTAATAATAGTCTCAGTATCTCTAACCATCTAACATCATGCTAATATATATATATATATATATATATATATATATATAACCATGTCAGCATAGCATATCATAATCATTATCAATTTATCTCTAGAATAATACACATACATCCATACTAAGAATCGAAAATTAACAACAGTCTCAGTATCTCTAACATATAACATCATGCTAAGTCAAAAATAATACAATAATATCCATAAGTATAGTCGATAGTATCAAAAATCAACAGTAATAAAAAGTGTCGAATGGAAGTGGGAACTATAGGTACTCAATAGAATAGATCCACCTTGAAAAGGACTCAATAGGCTATTCCACAACTGGTCCAAGTCGGTAGGTCATGATTGATTTTACAGTAATGCAATGGTTTTCATAGTGTCATAAATCAAAGCTCAAAGGCATTGTTAAAAAATGTGCCACAATTTTAATTAACATGTGCTCCAACATTGGATTAAAAGATGTAGAAGAATGTGCATTATGCACGGGTAAGAAAAGCCGTCCTAACCTCACATCGATAATAACCCAATTTTTTTTCCATTATGATCCATTCATGTACATTGAGAAATTGACAGTTGAATTCATCCCGGTGTATGCAATCATACATAGGATAGAAAATGGCCACAAGTGGACTATCTAAAATATTATTAACTTGGTCTTAATATAACTTAGTCTTCTTCGAGGTAACTATCGTACTCACGAAAGGTAAAAAGTACTAACCCATTATGGAATTATATGAAGGAATTACTTCTAGGTTAGAGTGTATATAGTTCTCTATCATTAATTACATTATCGAATGGAATGCCTATGTTATAAGTTTCATAGAGTGGGAAGTTAGAAATGGGATCTACTTGACCAAATGCAAGTTTGGTCACAGTCAATGACCCATAAGGTATCCCTCATGATGTTAGAATCTCATTTCTTAAAAGTTTGTTTCTATAGACATAATGGTTGATAGAATCTAGATGAGTACCATAGGACATGGCATACAAAGCTAAAATCTATATTGTTTTATTTACAGGAGAAGACTAAGTGTTTTTTCAAGATATTAACCTTACCATTTATTCTAAACCTGAGAGTGTAATGTCTGTATATGTTCGCTCAATGTTCTGACATTCAAAACTCATGAAACAACAAGAATCTGTCTATAGTTAAAAAACCTTCTTAGGTCATGGTATGCTTTCATTTATGGTACGATTCCAAAATAGTGATTAGATATCCTACCATGCAAACCATTTGTAGAATGCACAATGATATTAATCAAGAGGACAACCAAACCAATAAGGTCAAGGGAAATTGACTATACTCTATACAAGAAGGGGCATTAGTCCTGAAGCATGATGGATGCAGACATAGGATAAGAATGGGTAGGCATCCCAATGTACCATTCCATCATAGAAATGGAACCTTTTTAGTGATAATGACATGAACGCTATGAGATGCACATGCACTTCGCCACTATCTACAAATGCATGGAGATACTGACACTATATCGATTTTAGATAATGGAATCTATCTCAAACATTTCTATTGAACCATGTTAAATTCTCACTCTTTTATATATTAGTCTAGGATTTTAATTCCTATAAGTGTATATGTCAAATTATCATGAAATGTAGGTTAAATGAAAAATGTAGGTAATTTCCTTCAGCACCAGTTTTACAAGTCCCAAGTTGTATCACTATGCAATTCAATCTGCCTCAAATGATGGATCAGTTGTAAACATGGAATACCTTCATACGAGTATGGAATAGTTGCTAATTTGAAATGCCTCAAACAAAATGCAGAGAAACTAAAATCAGGTTCCTTAATAACAATTCATTTATATAGAAGAGGTTGAGGAAAAACAAGTTCTCTATATATAATGCATAGACTCCCCATCGACTAATGGATACATTCAAGGAATATTGATCTTTCACCTAACAGATCCCTAATCCCATTGAGATGCTATAGCTGGTATGGAATTTTAGGAGTCATGAATGAAATTGGGGAGAAACATGACCTCATTTCATTAAAAATTTTACTTATAACATCATTCTTTTGTTTAATGTACCTATTCTCCACATGTTGGGCATGAGCTGAATGCATTTGAAGTGGTGATAAAATAGATATGTGGAAAAATTAACCTAACCATATTTTAAGAGATATGTAAATATGTGAATCTGAACAATTCATATTTTGTATATCAAGATCCATTGAGATCTCGTTTGATCATAAAGTCTGATTCAATGGCGAGCTATTTTGGTCTGGAGGAATTATCAAATTTTGATATAGAGAATATCCGTCATGTCAAGAACTTTCACGGAGGATCGGTATTTGAAAGTGAATTGGTTGATAGAAATGAATAGTTGCCTACTGTAACCTCATTCACTTCTATTTTTATAACCCAATTAGAGTTCAATGGGCTCAGGTTGTGCATACATGTGTATGGAATGTATTTTGAAGATATGCGATTAGTGTATTTTGTATAAATAATAGTAGTCTCCTAAATCCTTGAAACCAATTACTCCCAAAATCCTAAAGACCCAATAATCCCAATGGATCTTGAAACCCGACATTAATAAGACCCCTAAATTATGGTTACATAGTTATTTTTGAAAAACACGATGAATTTTTCAATACTTGAAGTCCTAATTCTGGACTTTGGGGTAAAGCTAATTGCATTTATGCATTTTCTTGTTCTTTTGTATTGAAAAATGCCACTAACATTGACATGATGAATGAGATGTTATTAAACGACATGCCCAAGTTTGAAAGGTGTATGTGACTTCAGCAGGTTAGTTAAAATTGTGATGGAGCTCATCAAGACGTTACTATCCAAATGAATAGTCACAACGATCTCTATAGCCAAAATGGTTCTGCATTATAGTGGAATTACATGAAACAAAAATGCTTATTATCAAGTGATTTTCATGCATGTTATGAGATGGTTAAATTCTATATAGAGTATAGTGCCATTAATACTCTCGACTAAAATTCTCGAATTAAAACTTCACAATAGAATTTTACATCATGATATAAAATCAAAATGACAAAAAAATTATACATGGAAAATAGATCTCAAATATTTCTGGTCAGTAAATAAGATATCTGGATATTTCAAACCTCCATTTTGCCAATTTTTAGTTATCTCAAGTCTTTATCGTTTTTTCCACATCCTAGAATGCCATGTACTTTTATCAATTTTTGTTAGTAATCACAAATGCACTATATTCCCACTATTTTCAAACCACATATTACTTATAGAAGATTCCACCAAGAATGTCCTTATGATCTATCGTCATTACATGCAAGGTTTAAAAGATTCCCCCTAGTGTTTATGTTAACTTTTGCAGGTTGATCAATATCATGTCACTCAGGGGAAACCACCTTCTCTTAGAGTATATCATTTATTGTTCATGCTTTACCTCTATACAATGTCTCCTTCAAAAATATTAAGAAAAAAATTAAATCTGCAACATTTCTTCCATCTGGATTCAGTTAACAGTATTTTGTGATAAGAAGTTGGCCTTCTCTGGAGGGTTATCCATTTCGGTCCAAATATCATACTTACTAATTGATTGTAGTATTACTCCATTTTTTAAAATATCGAGACTGAAAAAAGTGACCAAAATTTATTCATTGATTGCAGTATGAATTTTTTTTTGAGTGATGGCTCCTTATCAGGCCTTGTATAACAACAACCTTAGCAAGGAAACCTTTCATTTGGGATACGATTAGACGAAACATGGTTGTACTTGGGATAGATTTTCTTCATGATATAGAGTAACAAGTTCATTTTAATTAGACAATTTCTTGAGTAAGAAGGAACATGCTACGAGGCATATGTAGATACTAAGAGGAAAGAGTGGCACTTTGCAATTGGTGACAATGTATTCTTGAGAGTACAACCACAATAATCTTAAGAATATGACCACAAAAGGTCCCAATCTATTATGGAAAGGGTTATAATATTTCACCTCACTTTGTGGGCCAATTCGAGATCTTAGAGGTCATTGGTCATATTTCCTACCATTTAGCCTTTCCTTCACACCTATCTTTCCATCCCACAATGAACTTCATGTTTTAGTATTGCTAAAGCATGTACTAGATTTTTCTCATGTATTCTATTGGTTGGCATTATATGTGGAGGATGAACGATAGTTGAGATTGAATCTCACTCATATATTAGTGTAAACCTGGTTGACCCTTCGAGCATGAGAGTTAGACTAGGTTAGATTCTAGTGGAACTGATAAGATGAGATGAGAAAAACTTAAGAGGATGTGACTTCATTGCAGGCCAGACACCCCTACCTCTTCTAGTGAGGTCCTAGATGAATTCTAATTCTAGGGGAGGGGTATGTACCATGTACCATATTTTTCTCTCTTCCTAGGATTTGTTTCCTCATCTGAGTATTTTGATTATTACATATGACACATTTGATATTTTACTATGTTAAACTTTGGTTATTTCTTGCTACGATTATCATCATATGGTATACAACATTTATTAATTGACAAGGCATTATTGAGACTCTTTTTAATAGTCATGATCTTGGTAATTTCATGTTGATTGGAGATGATGATGTTATGATGATTGTGATTTGATATAATTTTTTGCTATATGGAATTTATTGATCATCGTGATTTTGAGTGTGTTATTGATAATATTAGATCATGCTTCTATGTATCATTGGTACATAGATGTGATGAAATATTATACAACTAACAAATTATATTTGATTTTTTGTTATGATTTATATGGAAATTTTATCATCTCAAGCAAATTTTAGGTTTTCCTTAATTGCGTAGGATGTGTAGGTTAAACCACTTTGTGACTGTGAGACTCAAGTGCTATCAATACCAAATATGAGTAATTCATCTTATCGAACCTATTCTCTCATCTTGTTGTATTTTGGTCATTGTTTGTAATTAGGGAATTTAATTAAACATTCTATTTGAATTTGACTCATTCATATTGTTATCTTCCTAACCTTGAGTACCATGGTAAAATTAATTTTGCCACATTTCTCACTTAATTTGGATTTATTTGTGATAATGTGGTTATTTGGGATGATTTTTGTTATGGGTTGTCTTACTATCTTGAAATTATTTATGGATTCCTTTGGATTTTCTAATCAACATTTGTGGGAACTATTTCATCGCCTTGGTTATGACCCTAAATGCTGAAATCCAAATTTTTACCTTTTAGGGCATTTCTGAAGGCATGTATTAAAAGGAAAATGTCCTCTTTACCTTATATATGTCCATTGGTGGGGAAAGTTTTTTTGTGAAGCTAAAAATTATTTTTATCATTCCACCCTTTCACAAGTCATAATCCAAATCTTATTGTCTTATCTGACATGGGTGACCTTGGGATTGTGTTGTGGGATTTGGAGGCTAATTTGAATTTGTGTCCGTTTGAAATTTTTTATTTAGGGAATATGGAAAGTGACATGGGTGACATGGATGTATTTATTATTTGAAAGAGTGACAATTTTCACCCTTCTATGGGTTTGTGAGATAGAGAGCTAACGTATATCTTCCTTATTTTTTGATGTTTGGTGGAATTTTGGCAAATAACTTTGGAGGGGAGCTTTTTGAGCTTAACGAGTCAAAAATCTAGGAGCTTGTGAACATGTGGTTGGAGTGTGAAATAGGACTCACACATCATTTCATATTGGTTTATAAAATTTCTTGTATGTGTGTGGATGTTATGCGATGGTAATGAATTGTTATTTTGGGGTTGATTTTGTGATTTTGTTGTACTATTCAATTTTACTTTGTTTTGAAATTTAAATTTGAGTTTTCTTTTCTCTTCCACCCCCATCATCGGGGTGTGGATTTTGAGTTGGTTTTTGGAATAGGAGTGGACCCTCATCTTTATGGATTATTAGGGAATCCATGAATTTTTTTATTGATACTCCCTTCCTTGGGGGAGGTTAAAGGAATTCCCATTTAGCTTGAGAATCCCCTTCAATCCATTCCAAGGAATATTGTAAGAATTGAAAATCCTCGACAAGGAGGAGATAATGAAAGTATGAGGGGTTGGGAGTTTGTGATGTTTCTTAGAGATACTACTTGGAGGATGTATTTGAACTCTTGATCTATTATATATTTTGTAATTATGATGATCGTTATCCCCTCTTCCAATTCCCTTTCTTTCTTGTTTTGTTGGTGGATTTGGTATGTTAAACAAAGTTTTATTTTTATTTATTATCTTGTCCATTCTATTTTTAGTGAATTTAAAAACTTGTTAACCTTCACTTCATTTCGTAACGTGCTAAACCTACTTTCCAATGGGCTTGGGGGAGTATAGAATGCACTTTCTTCGGAAAGAACACATGTAATAATTATTGTAGGTTAGGAGGAAAATGATTCCACCATCTTAATGTGCTTGGAACTTGAATAAAGAAAACATTGGAGTGACTTTTGAATATCAAAGTATATTTTATTTGGCTGGATAAATTCCAAAAATTTGGGTATGTTGCTCCCATATTTTTGGGATGTTTGTTCTACTTGCATTTTAATAGTTAATTTTATTGTTTAGTGGGAGTTGTGGGCAAGTATCTCTTTCTTGTAACGGAAGTTGTAAATTTTTTGCACTATGCGATCGGGAGTTTTTTTATTCATTTGTATTGTATTGGAACTATGAAAGGATTGTTCTTCCTTATTATCTCATTTCTTTTCCTAAGTTTGTTCACTTTTTTCATTATGAGTTATTAAAATAAGGAAGTAATGAGTATGTTGGAGTTGTAATAAAGTTGTAAATCACATTTTATTTGATTAGTTTATTCCGTGAAGAGAAAGGAGTTTTGAATTTTTATTTCATTTATCCACCAAATGATGTCTCAATTTTTATGAGTTTGGATTAGAAAAGAAAAGATATTTTGTTGTAATTATTTAATATTTTAGAATAAATATGTAAGGTGAATATGGATAACTAGTCTTGTGATAACATATAAAAATCCTTATCTTATTACAATTATGTATTCATCCAAGGTATGATCTAACAAAGGAATAGATTAACATTTTGTAAATACGGTTTATTCTTCTGTTAAATTTTATTAGGAAATTTAGTGACATACAAAAATAAAAATTAAATTTGAGTGTAAATGTTCTCATGGGTTAAATATTTTACTTTTTTTGTTCTATAACAAACTTGAATAAGTTTAAGCTATTAGTTTTTACTCTTGAAATTTTATATATTACATTCATATTAGAAGTTATTTTTCTTTAAAAATAACAATGTGATTTTAATAAATCAAGGATTTTATTTTTCCTTCTAACTTAATATTATTCTCACTTGCTAGAGGAATCCACACGTGCATGTGCACACACCCACACTCAGACACATAGGTTTGTGTCTATTATATTTAAAACTAAAAGAAACTTATCACTGTTGATAATGGTTTCCATTTACTTTCATTATGGGATTAACAAGAGAATACACATACACACACACACACACATAGATATACATATACATAAACACATACACACACATACATACATATATATGTTTGTACGTATACCTAGGTATACACATATAGTTATGGGAGCACATTTTTATTAAAAAAACAATAAACAAACTTTATAGTGGGTGGAGGGGCAACAGCTTGGCCATGCACACCTCCCCAAAACCTCATCACATAACCCTTTCATGGCTTGGACACAATGTACGCAACCATAACCAACCTCACCCATCATTGGCCAATGAGGCATCCCCATCCATGCCACACTTCATAGACCCCACGTCATTCCTTTCAACCACAAAATCCTGCCCCTTCTTCCACCATAGATCTACCGCATTATCTCTCCTTGAATTCACCCTTTTGTAAGGATCCATTACACAAAACCCTTGAGGTGTTAGTTAAATCTTTACATGAGAATCATAACATCCAACCATGCTTTTGTAACCTAGACTGCGGGCTAGATTTGTATGCGTATAATGGGACCAAACCCTGCCTTATACAAGCCTTGGGTGAACACTACTATGTCGATGTATATAACCGTGCCGAGACTCAGAACTGTGTGGTTTCTTTGATACCAAATGTAATGAATTGTTACACCAAACCCTTGTGACGTTAGTGAAATATTCATAAGAGGATCATAACATTCCTCCATGCTTTCACTACGCAGCGTCACTAATCCACAACTTTAATAACTAAATATGTGTTGGGCCACTAATTCACAACTTGAATAACTAAATATATGAAGGTTTAGATAATTTATCCCTAAATTTGTTCCACCACTCTCTAGTATCAATCCTTCCATCTCCAAAATTAGTTACCATCCCCATGATCCGTAAAACTAGGGTTTTAGGAATAGACCCTTTTGATCAAATATTGATCTAACCCTTTTTTCTAGAGTTCAGAATAAAATCATAAATCACATAACACAAACTCAAATTTGATTTTGAGATATTTCCGAAAATGTAAAAAATTTAGGAAAACTCTTAAAATTTCTCAAGAGCTACACTTTAGGAGCAGGATATCTGAAACCCCGTAAAACTGCACTTGAGCTCTCACAAAATAGATCAAAAAGTTGCTAAGCCTCTTCCAATAGTAAATAGTTGCTTAAAAATATTTAGGACAACTTTTATAACACTATGTATTTCCGAATTCTAAGTTATCCCTCAAAAGATATTTTCAAAACTTTCAGTAAAGATTTTTACCCTAAATTCGGACTTGTCTTTCGCAGTTAAGCTAGTACTAAAGACTCCTATATTTCATTAGAGGTGACTTTCCAAAATCTGTATGATTTATCCTCTTAATATAAATAACATTTTCAATCTGAAAAATACCAAGTAAATATCTTGATATAGTGGGCGCACCATTTACACTATGGTTTCAACCCACAAATTCGTCAAGATCGATGCTTTGCTACCACTAAATTAAGATATTTGCCCAAATTAATAAATGAAAAATTCTATACACTCATATTTTACCAAACCAGAAAAAACAGATACGGATGGTCCAACATGCCCAAATAGTCAATCCCTCGTAGAATAATACTCTCTTTTGAGTAGGGGCACTGAACAGTACGAATAATCGAACATTAAGGAATGAGTAACTCCACAATCTTGAGAGATGTGAATCTGTACTTCAAGGTTGATGTCTTGAATAGTACCAGTACCAGAGTGATGAAGAATCAACTACATAACTCCAAAAAACACATGGTCACTTTCCTTGGACCAGCCTTCTCCTCCGGTGGACTGTGGCAATGGAGTTTCCCTGTCATTCTAGTTCAAAAATGGCATGCGTATTATCATATTCTACTATTCCCTGCCACTAGCATTATGGCCTCGGAGAAGTAAAAAATCTGAAGGTTTTTACCCTAGTGGTGGGCGACTGGGGTAGAATCACAGGCTTATTCAATCAGTCTCAAGTGGCTGCACAGCTGGGGATGATAGCTAGAGAAGTTGCAGATTAGCCTTTGTCATAAATAGAACACCAAAGGACACATTTTTATGAAGATGGTTTGTATTCTACAATATGACCCAAGTTTTGAACAATCTTTCTCTGCTACTTCGATGGTAGCGCCAGTCTACAGAAGCCATGGCAATAAGACTCAAATGGTCAAATGATGCATCCCCAAATACCTACAATCCTCTATATGTACTATTCATATGTCATGGCCATCACTTATCCTTTAACTAAAAATTGTGAGAAATTTTTCTTTTTATTCATCTAATGATCTGCTTAAGGCTAAAGTTGCATTACTCAGGTCCTAATACCAGTAATAGGTCCACAGGGTTTCGGCATTTTCCCACCTTTTTCTTGTCATTTATATTTCCAATCGCACCCAGTAATAAGTATACACCAAAAGGCATATCCAAAACTGCATAATGGCCTTAATGAGTCCTGACAACCATTTTATGAACATCGTCCTCTCTTATTCTAAATTGATCTGAAACTTGAAATGAGGAATTCAAAAAACTTTATGACACATAAATGACACCATGCTAAAATTCATCCAGGGTTAAAAAGATAAAATTACTGGAATCTCAAACTTATCTTTGATGGTGTACTAGATGAGTTCTCGGTAATCTAGACATATCGTAACCATGTCTCAGTGCCTTCAGATATGATACCATAACCACTGGTTCATAATGTGTGCTGTAGACTCGCTGACCTAAGGATCATCCTGATCTGTAAGCATTCAGTGCATAATGATTATCGGTCTGATTTTGTAAGGAATATGGGTATCATGGTAATTGGTCGAATGTTAGATGGTACTATCTCCCTAAGAGATAGCAGTGAATAGTATAAGAAAATAATCCCTACCAGGTAGTATTCCCTTCAGAAACTTTGAGTCAAATGTACACTAGTGAGCATCTGCAATCTTTTGAAAGATCACGTGGCATTGAAGACTCTGTCTTTTCGACCTCTGTGGACAAATAAGCTTGTCTACAGAATCCATCTACTCATTTCCTGATAACCTGTACTACCTGGATGCTAATGAGAGCTAATAATCTATGGAGAATTAGCTACCATCTTCTCTCACCATTGTTAATGGACTTCCTTGTAAATAAAAAACACAATTAACAATCCCATTGTAAATTGATAATCTATAGTACCCATAGGTATGTATATCCTTTTATTAAAATATCCCTAAACAATTGAGGCTATCTCTACCATTGCAATAGCCATCCCGAGTTGAGCTTTTTCATTTGAGTTTGGACCATGGAATCAAGCATGATACAAAAGTAGCAGGACTGTGGACCCAGAAGTTGTCAAAACAAGGTTCGGACCTAGATTCAGATCCCAGGCATTATGTCTGGGAGCTCACCTGAATCAAATGAAGTTCAAAGACAAGTGTTAGGCAAACTTAGCTATCTTATGAAGGCACTGCAACACTCTTTCCAAATCGAATCAAAATTGTCACCACTTGTTTTGGTCTGCTAGTCTATAACTCTATGGAAGCTGTGGTGTAGGTTTACTGAGGGATACTTTGAGATTGACATAGATATAACGTTCCTCTCTAGGTTTGGGATCCTAGGGCTCCATCTTCTACGGGTTCAAACTCTTCTTCTCCGTATAATTTTAAATTCCTCTTCATCCTCATTGCCAATCCTTCAATACAGCTGCAACTTTTTCTCAACAAGTTTGTGTCCCCGTTCAGAATTATAATTGCAGTTAAAACTATAATCCTAGATCTGGCTTTTTTCCTTCTATGGTGGGATTTTGAGGATTCACTCTAATATGGCTCTCTTGATGATGGGGAAGGTGTACTTTAATCTCTAGTGTTTGTGAATTAATATTCCTCTTGCTTCATTAAGAACTATGAATCAAGCAAGGTATACGTGCAATGAGCTAATCGCACTCATTAAAGCTTGAGTGGAAATCTGAAACATATTTACTTCAATTCTCAAGGCCCGGGTTACCATGTTAGACCCCCATGGAAATGTTAGTCTCTTGAGGTTTCCTTCTTTACATATTCTGCACAAGTTGCAAGTTGTATTTAGGTCTCTTGTAACAAGTTGCGCATAATCTGTGTTCTGATCATTGTATGTGTCTGTAGGGTTTCTAATTAACTAGAATCAATTAGCTAGTTGCACTGGAACTGATAGTGACCTTGATAACTCGCTCAATAAAAATTGGTGGTCCCAGGTCCCATATCTATAGACATATATGGGTTGGTGGTCCCGCTCTCGAGGACATGGCTATCGGGATTAGCTCTCAGGAACAGTTAGTTTGGGACTAGCTACTCGGGATGCCAATGTCACTAGTTTGGCTTGCTATCAGCCCCTCAGCCCCGAGTCCAATAACCCAAGACCACCAAGGAGTCCATTTCACTTCATCCAGGTATTGAGGATCCCACCCAAGACCAAGATTCCATGCACCTCCACTCTCAGTGAGTGCAATGTCAATCAATCGTTACAACTAAGCCTGGATTTCGATTAGGGAATCCCGGCCCAGAGACCGCCCCAATTGGTTATTTGACCCCCTATTCTAAACTAAAGATCCTCGCTTGCCGTAGCGTAGTGTTGGCCGCACGAGTCATATCAAACTTTTTACAGTTCTTTATATGCTGATCCTGACGACTCATCCACAGTCCTTCGCTGATTGTATTTGATCACCACAGTCCTCCGCTCTTGAAAGGATGATCGCAGCACATTGCCCCTTTCACATTTCAATACAAGAACAAATCTCTACCTATAGGTTAGTCTCCGTAGAGGTACAATTGCACGTGCTGAGGAATCTATATTTAGCAATCAATAGAGTGCAACATCAAGTTTATATCAGCTACCCCATATTTAGATGGGCTTGTTTCTTGTATTTCACCGGATCAAATTTGGCATCTTTTTGATGGAATTGTTAGTGATTTCTTTACTGTTTACTATTTGAATCTAAGCTTTTTCGAGTATATATTCAGCTCTCTTAGGACAAGTCACAAAGCAGATACTACCAATATGTTTCCAATAACATTCATCTAATGTAAAGAACTTGGAAAATTTTGTCAAATATTAGCCTTTGGGTTATGATATTATAATGTATATGGGTTGATGGAGATGTCGACATGTGGCAAACATGCCCCTTAGTTGGTTATATGTTTATAATATACGGGTCACATAAGAATTAGTTATATTGGGTAATGAGTCGGCCTACATTAGGATTAAGTGTTACCCATCCATTAAGAGTAATGTATGCCTATATAAAGGATGATGAGTATTCATTATGAGAGGCATGTCATGTATGATTTGATTCTTTACTAATGGGTAGAGGGTATATTGGAGGTGGCCCCCCCTCGAAGTGGAATCCCCATCTTGGGAGATTGTGGAGTTACTCCTGTCCTTAAGGAGCGTTGTATGGTGTTGCCCTACCTTAAGGGTATTCTTATATTTCTGCATATATAAAATATTTGGGCATCTTGGCTCACCAAGTATCTCTTGCATGGTTTTGATATTGATCTTATATGCAAATCGTATTTCTGAAGTATTCTATATGCACAGATCATTATCAAGTCGTATCAGAGCATTGATGTCAGAAAACATTCAGTGGGATGAAACCCTAATTTCAGTGATTCGATCTATATATTGAGATACGATATGCGATTTTTTCAGTCATTTTTTTGTGTTATAGTGGAGAAATCATATCAAGGAATCTACCCTCAAAAATTCATAGATTTTTAGGAGCTGTTTTGTGAAAGATATTTCACTTTTAGGGTTGACACACTAAATTTGGTTAATACTTTGCTGTATATCTTCCTAAGTATGAAGATTATTTTCGATGAATTTTTACCGTGTGGTGAGGTGAATTTGTTTCATGGTGAAGACCATAAAATTTTCATAAAATTTCATATTTTTTAGATCTGTTTTGAGAGAATTTATTGATCAGTTTTATGGTTTTTCACAAATTTACTCGGCACTATAGCTTGCAATATTCCAAAAAAAAATGATTTGTTTACATATTTCGGATTACCAGCAAATCTGAAAGCACATACATTATTTAGTTGTATCAGAGTGTCAATTTAGTAGGGATTACTGTATTTGTGGTCTCATAGTTGAGGCCAACAATCTAGCCGCAAATCAGCAGAACAAAGATTGATCAAAAGGAGTTTGTTCTGTGAATCCCTAGTTTTTGTATATCACGGCGATGATACTAACTTTCTATTGGAGATGTAGGTGATTGATGCTAGAGAAGTGGTGGTTACAAATTTAAAGAGAGATGTCATTTCCATCATTAAATAGTATTGGTTAGGTTCAAATCTTTAGATTAGTGGTCCTGCACAATATTTGGTTTTCTAAGTTAGATAAAGGAAAGGTCTGGATTGGTCTTGGGAGGAAATTGAAACAGGTTTTCCTAGGATAGATGGGACACAAAAGAAGAAGAGGAGGAGAAGGAAGAATGTAAGGATAATAATGAGGAAGAGGAAGAAGATCAGCAAGAAGAAGAAGATAAAAGAAAATTTTGATGATGAAGAGGCTACACATGATTTACAAGGAATAGCGGATCAAGATAAGAGTTCAAACAGTGCATCTCCAAAGAAGGAAGCTTCAATACTTCAGTTTCAAGGGTGCATTCAAAGGAAAAAGATAATTGTTTCCATAAGCCCTAGAAGCAAGTATAACTTCATCAATGTTGATATAGCTCAACAATCTATATGTTCGAGAAGAAGATCATATCAAGGAAGCTCAAGTGGATGGTAAGCTTAATTCAATTCTTTGAAGATTTAGAGCTCTATATGGATAAATATGGTCTTGCATTCAGATTTTTATGCTTTAGATATGGATGGTATAGATATTGTCCTTGGATATCCTTGGTTAGAGACAGTGGGAACAATTAATATTAATGTTCAAAAGAAATTCATGAAGATTATGGTACAAGAGAAAGAAAAGGTTACCTTGCAGGATATCACACGTAGCAATGAACAAAGTAATGTCAAGATTGGAGCATGAGAGATGACTTCGAAAATAGCTGAAGAAGGGAATGAGGATGATTCAAAAGGAGAACATGAAGAACATGATGAAAAAGATAGAAAATAAGTATTCATCTACTCAAGATAAAAAATGAAATAACAAACAACAAAGTGGAAGAGGTAAAGAAAGTTGAGGGAAAAGGCATTGATAAGGTTGAGCATAACTAAGGTCGCACTATATAGACACCCACTTCATCACGAGAGGAAAAAATCATGGAGGCATGTTAGGGCACAATGAGGGGCAAGCAACCTATATAGATATACAAGGAATTGGAGGAGCAATCACTATGGCTATATAGGGAATCAATGGAGAAACAACTATTTGACATGGAATCATAGGAATAACTAACCATGGCTACGCATGGATGCCAAGGAGGAATGCAAATATGGACATAGGATGGAATCAGAGTGAGAGCAGTGGATTATGGAACCAGGTTTAGAGCATGTATCACCCACTAAGATCTCATATGGGTGGTTGGATGATCAAGCATGGTGACAAGTGTGCAATGATTTGAAGCACACTCACTATATGGCTTCTTCTAATGTTTTCAGGGACGAAAACATGTCAAGGAGGGGTGGGAATGTTATGTACCTTGGGTTATGATATTATAATGTATATGTGTTGATGGAGATGCTAATATGTGTCACACATCCCCCTTAGTTAATTATATGTCTATAATGTATGGGTCACATAGGAATTAGTTATATTGGGTAATGAGTTGGCCTACATTGGGATTAAGTGTTACCCATTTATTAAGGGTAATGAGTAGGCCCATGTAAAGTGA
This sequence comes from Taxus chinensis, assembly GCA_019776745.2. NCBI lineage: Eukaryota > Viridiplantae > Streptophyta > Pinopsida > Cupressales > Taxaceae > Taxus > Taxus chinensis. Next base: position 632,224,543 of record CM034152.1, read on the forward strand.
TGATGAGTATTAATATGAGAGGCATGTTATGTATGATTTGAGTCTTCTACTGGATAGAGGTATATTGGAGGTGTTCCCCTGAAAGTGGATTCCCATCTTGGGGGATTATGGAGTTACTCCTTCCTTAACTAGAGTTGTATGGTGTTGCCCTACCTTAAGGGTATTATTTTGAATATATTGCATATGTTTTCATATTGTCCCACCCATATATCTTGTGTTGTGTTATCTTTTGCAAATTACTCATTTTCTATATGCAAAGTCCTTATCACCTTTGAATCCCCTCAACCACTTTAAATATGTCAAGTAGTGATTACCGCCCCACCTATTACATGCTTAAACACACAAATATATATATATATATATATATATCCTCCCTCTTGTGTGACCCATGTCACCAACCTATGAAAAAGGAATTTCATAAGGAAAAAATGATTTTCGGTATATCAATAGAAAAAAATAAATAAAAGTTGGATTTACTAGAGTATTAGGTCTCCCTTGTAAACCCTAAGATCTTGTGGCTACGATTTAATCAATCCAATAGCCAACAATTGCTACTCTTTACCTTAATTTTTGTGGGAGTCGTTTCATTTGGTAAAAAAAATTATTTGAAAACTATGTGAGCAATATAGCTAATTACTTCATACGGGTATATTAGTGAGTTGTGTTAATTAGTTGACGTGGGATTCTTTTGGATGGACAAAGTGGAATCCCATGACCCCTTTAAATAGAAAAATCATTGGTTTAAATTATCATAAAAAAGTAAACCAATTAAAATGTAATTAATTAATAAAAAATATAAATTAAATTTAACAGTTTAGCCATGTTGCCTATGTAAAAGAAACCCCAATTCCTTTGCACACGTGGAATCTGAACATTCGTCTGAGGCCTTTATAGACCTTAACTCTATTAATAAAAATGAATATCACCGTTTAAATTTTGTTGGAATGACTTAATAGAGAAAAGATAATAATAAATGGATAAGTTAATGACACACTTGACTAAAAAAATCCACACTATTATTCAATTGTGTCGATTCATCATAGGTTTTTTTGGGATAAATATTGGGGCATTACAAATGAAAATACTTAATTATTCGAAGGTAGAAATCTATATGTAATATATTGTATTTCTAATATTTATCATATTAATATAATGTCAAAGTTATTTTGGATTTTTTAACCTACAAGGATTCTTCCAGGATAAATAAATTGTCAATATTCTAGATATTTTCAAGTCTATTTCATCATATTTTGGTTTACTTTATTACTCACATGTTATCACATAACACCAACATTTTGCATTAAAGATAGGTTTCTTACTTAGTGGCAATTTATTTTCTTTTATTTAAACAATTTTTTAAGTTGTAGACCCATTTTTAGTAGAATATCTAATATGAAAGCTAGTAACACAAGAGTCAATATTGACATGTTTGATAGAAAATTATACAAGTTATGGATATTCAAGATGGAGGATTTTTTTCGTAGAGAGGAATGAATGGATCATGCTTACACAAACAAATTCTCATATTTTAACACAAGATAAATGGGAAGAGGTTCGAATGAAGGGGAAAAGTACTATAAGGTTATATGCTTCTGAATTGTGTTATTGAATGTTTTCTAATAAGAAAAAATGAGTTATGCGATAATCTAGGGACACTCTATCATGACGAATCTTTAGTGCATAAGAATTTTCTAAGGAATAAGTTGTATTATTTGGGTTGAATGATGGTGTATTAGTTTCAAAGCACCTGAATAATTTTAGATTTGTAATAATATAATTAATTTAAATTGATATGAATGTAGATGAGAAGGATAATTGTATTAGTCATCTCAATTGTTTTACACACTATTTGAAATGTGTTACAATAAATTTCGTAAATGAGGATCTCAAACCCATGTAGTTATTCTAATACTCATAAAAGATTCAATACAAACATAGATTTCCTCAACCAATATATTAATTAGTACCCAAGAAGTAATAACAAGTGTAACTAGATATACTTCAGAATGCACACTTGTTAATCTATGGATATGTAAATTTTTATAGTACGGTGTTAAAATAGAGTGTTTATGGATAGAAATTAACTAGAGTACACCTTACTTAACTTCTATTTAATGTGTGGGTATTTGACAAAATTTTATATGAATTTAATATTTTTATGAATTGACATGGTCTATTGTTCACCTATTTTATATATTTATTGTTTTATATAGAGGTTTTTCCTAATATATTATCTTTATTGATGGAATATTATGATAGATTTACATAATAATTGATAAGTATTTCATAGAAGATATATTGAGAAATCCAACAGAGTAAATAAATATATGTATGCATTTAATATCAATTCATATTAAGGCCAAACAATAGGTAGAAATAAGACAAACATAAAAAATCCAACCATTTACACTTGAAGGAGATAATTGTTAGAAAGAGACAACTACTATTAAATGTAGAAAAATTTATTTTATTCTTTTCTTATTCAATAAATTTAGGTGTGAATATATACATGTTTGTGAAGACCAAATGTTTGAGAATGAAGAATGCCATGAATTAATGGAAAGTGAATCACCTAAGTGACCAGTCACGTATACAATGTAATATTACACTTAAATATTACCACTAATTATATTATTTTTTACCAAGCTAACCCCGAAATTTCATCATATTATTCTTCTGATTTTGGTGTTATTTTTTCTGAGATATCATCTTTAAGTGTTGTGACGTGTTTTTACTACTTCTTATGGCGAGGATGGCATATTGAATTATGTGAATCAATATGATTAGATGTGCTCTCATTTCCATAGTTGTGGATAAAGAGGTGGGCTTCGTATGCTCTTGCAGTGATATGAGCACCTTTCTAGGGGGCATTTTATCTTGCATTCATAATCTATATCATACCCTTCTTCAAATTTGGCATAAGTATTCTTTTTTTGGCACCGTACAATAAACAAAACTCAGTCAAGAAATTATTGACGCAATATGTTCTTTATTTGTATGTTTTTTGAGACTTTCAAGTAGCACAAAGTAAAAAATATCACCCTATGGGCCTTAACTTCAGTAAATCAATTATTGCATATATACATAGTTTCTTGCAGTACCTCTAACATATTTGGGCATGATTTATATGCACTTAAATTACTATGCAAGATCATATAATTTACCTTATTGAATGGTTTCTTGTGTTCTACAAGTTTTTTTGTTATGGGATAACACCAGAAGAATCTTAGCTATCAAGGGATATTTTTCTGTGGCATATTTTTAGCGAAATTGATGAAATTGCAGTAGTGGATTGTGCTGAACTTGTGTTTGTTCCAATATAATTAGAGAAGAGTGCAGAAATATCCACATGTTTCCTCATTTGTCCACCGGAAAAAAAAGAAAAAGAAAAATATAGTTCCCTATTGTAGCACATGTTAAGTGTTCCCAATTATCTATAGAAATTGTGTTAATCTTGTTCACTAATATTTTGATGATGGTTTCAGACTTCAGCACATGTATTGCTTGACACGCTAGTCTACAGGACACACGTGTTAGAAAAAGAGTATGTTTGCCCCTAGAAAAGCAAAAATAAATTTGCTTTTTATATGATTTTAGTAGTAGATAATTTTTTTTAGATTCGTAGATGTGGGAAAAGCTATTAAAGGAAATAAATCAAATGATTTGTATTAGACAAAATCATTTTCTTTTTAGTTTTATTTTTAGGAGAGTTGAGTGTTTTGTCGTTAGATGAAGTCGTGTATATTTATTTGAGGAAATTGTAAGTTTTTTTATATCTAACACATTTAGAGAGATTGTAATGAGCTGAAGCTCTGGAACTAGAATATGCACAAAATTGCCTATATGAGTTAGTAATAATATGTTTTATTTGCAATTCTTTATTTTATTTCTATTATTTGTTATTTTATGTGCCTAATTTCTACAAATTGGTATCAAAGTGTGGATTTCTTCAGCAGGTTTCTAATTAACAATAGATTATGGATTCTATATCCGGTCTAAAGACACCACAATTTTTAGGAAAAAATAATGAGTATTGGTCATTAACCATTAAAATAATATTCAAATCCCAGGATGTGTGGGAAATCATAGAGAATGGGTTCATGGAGCTCATAGATGTAGTAACATATAATTCACTCTCTCAGGCATAGACATATACTTTGAAGGAGTTAAGAAAGAATGATGGAAACTCTCTTTTATTCATTCAACAATCCATGCATGAAAGCATCCTACCTATAGTGGCAGTAACCAATAAAGTAAAAATTACATGGGAAACTCTCAAAATCATGTATCAAGGTAAAGAGAATGTAAAAACTTGCAAGCTTCAGTTACTTCTTTGAGATTTTGAAAATATGTCAATGCAAGATTAAGATTCTATATAATCATTCTTTACTTTTGTATTTTTTTAGTCACTAAAATCAAATCTCATGGTGAAACTATTGAGGACAAAAGGATTATTGAAAAATTTCTTAGAATTTTTCCTGCAAAATTTGATCCTTTGGTAGTTGGTATTGAATAAACTAAAGATCTAATTCCATTTTCAATTGATGAGTTGAATGCATCACTAATAAATCATTAACAGAGGTTGAATAGATCACATGCAGTTTTAGATCAAGATTTTTCATCACAGGTATCAGGAAATTGTGGAAGAGGAAGAGGAAATTTCAGCCCTAGAGGTAGAGGAAGAATTTGATCTAAACGACATAATAGTGGTCCATGAAACTCAAGTGGAAGAGGACATAGTCAAGAGGAAAGTCATAATGATTTTTCAAGTCAGAGACAGGATAAATTGTATGTGAAGTGTCACTATTGTAAGAGATATGGGAACTATGATTTTGAATGCAAGAAAAATTAGTATGATTAGAAGAAGTAGAATAAAAACTAGGTTGGAAGCTCTACTGCAAGATCCATGTTTATTGCATGTAAAAATATTGTCGAAGCATTTCTTATTGAGTGTAATATATCCCAAGAGTCTCCCAGTGATGTATGGTATTTGGATTCTGATTACATTAATTACATGTAAAGGTAACTTAGATTTATTTCCTAATTTGTTTGATTCATAAAAGTTAGAAGTTACCCTTTGGAATAATAATATAGTGACTACAAAAGGAAAATGAAGAATCAACATTCTAACAAAAAAGGGGGAGTATAAGATTATGCATGATGTTTATTATCTTGCAGGTTTGAGCCATAATCTTATGAGCATTGGTCAATTGATACAAAAGGGATACAAAGTTTACATTGAAGCAAACAAATGTGTGATCATGGATAAGGCTCCAAGTACACAAGTGATTGTTAAAGTGAATATGAAAAGCAAAAAGATGTTTCGTTTGCAGATTATACTAGCCACATCCGGAGATCGTACTACAGATTAGTCTAGAGCTAAGGAGATTGAATCATCTTTTCATTCAGTTGAAAAATATGAATCGTGGCTATGGCATCTCAACTTTGGTCATTTAAAATTTGGTGGTTTGAATTTATTACATAGAAAAAATATGGTTAAAGGTTTTCCTTTGATTCAAAAACTAGATAGAGTTTTTGAAGGTTGTATTTCAGGGAAGTAACACAGAGAGTCCTTCACAGTTGATAAAACAAAAATAACAAGTGCACCAATTGAAATTGTTCACTCAGATTTATGTGGAACGATGAAAACAAATTCTATTGGAGGTTTCTCATACATTATGACATTAATTAATGACTATACTAGGAAGACATGGGTGTAATTTCTGAGAAAAAAATCATATGCTTTTGATATATTTCAGCAGTTCAAGGATTTAGTGGAAAAGTAATGTGGGTACTACATAAAGGTTCTGAGGACAGACAGAGGAGGTGAGTATGTTTCCAATGATTTTCTCAAATTTTTATGAATATCAACGTATACACCACAGAAGAATTGTGAGATAGAAAGAATGAATAAAACCATCATGGAGATGGAGAAAAGTATGATGAAGGAAAATAATATTTCAAATGAGTATTGGGTAGAAGTAGTAGAAATTGTTGTTTACATCATAAAAAGGTGTCCAATTGTTTGAAACATGGTTCCTCAACAAGCTTGTACTAAGACAAAACACAAAATTTATCATTTTATAATTTTTGGTGTTATGACATACACACATTTGTTTGATGAGCTAAGGAAGATGTTAAATAAAAAAGGAGAAAAGTTCATATTTGTTGGATATTCAGAGAATAATAAAGCTTACAATTTGTTCAATCCAATTAGCAGAAAGGTCATAATTAGTAGAGATGTACAGCTTGTTGAAAATGAGGCATGGGATGGAAGTATTGAGAAAACAATCATTGTAGCAGCAGTTATTCCTCATGATGATATGGCAGATGAAAGAATAGAGAAACAAGGTATTGTATCTTCTTCAAATCTTGGACATGCAACACAAGTTATGGCACAAGCTACACCTCCATATACATCTAGGAGATCTCCAATATTTTAGGCATCTTCAACCATCCAATAGACAACAAAAGGAACACAAGAAGCTACCCCTTCAGTACAAAACAATCGATCATCCAATAGTCCTTTATAGCAAAAAACAAAGAGTCTTAGTGAGATTTATAATGTTGATACAACTAAGCTTTTTTTGGTTTTTGCATTGTTTTCTCAAGCTATAGATCCAATATACTTTTTAAGATGCTATAGACAATGAATTTCGGGGGTAAGCCATGGATGATGAGATAGATTTCATAGAGAAGAATCAGACATGGAAATTTGTCAATTTTGTAGAAGGAAAGGACGTGATATGAGTGAAGTGGGTCTATAAGATAAAATATATAGTTTATGGTAAAGTCTAAAAACATAAAGTAAGGTTGGTTACCTGAGGTTTTTCACAGCAATATGGAGTATATTACAACAAAATGTTTTCACCCGTAACACGTTTGGACACAGTAAGACTAGTTTTTATAATTACAGATAAAAAAATGGTGTATTTATCATATGGATGTAAAATAAAAATTATTGAATGGTCTTCTTGAAGAGGAAGTTTATGTGAATTATGCCGAAGGTAATGAGATTTAAGGTCAGAAAAAAAAGGTATACAGGTTAAAAAAATAGCTCTATGTTCTCAAGCAAGCACCTAGGGCTTGGTATAATAGGATTGATTCTTATTTGATACAAAATGATTTCAACAGGATCAATAGTAAGCCTACCTTATACATCAAGATCAATGACCAAGGTAAATTTTTTATTGTTTTTTTATATATGGATGATTTAATCATAACTAGAAATCTATCTACAGATTCATTCAAATCATCTATGAAGAAAGAAATTGAGATGACAGATCTAGGTCTCATGCACTATTTTTTGGGCATAGAATTTCAACAATCAGAATGTGGATTTTTTATTTCGCAAGCAAGGTATCCTAATGATATTTTCAAGAGATTTAACATGTTGAATTATAAGCCAAAACCATCACCTATTGTAGTAGGTTTGAAGCTAAGAAAAGATGATAGTGGATCATTTGTAGATCCAACATCGTTCAAAAGGCTAGTTGGAAGTATCATGTATTTAACGGACACAAGACCATATATTATGTATGGTGTGAACCTCGTCTCAAGGTTCATGGAATCTCCAAAAGATTCACATTGGCATGCTGAAATAATAATTTTGAGGTATGTATGTGAAACTAAGAATCGTGGAATTTTATATTAAACATTAGATGAGTTCAAACTCATAGGTTATAAAGACAGTGATAGTGTTAGAAGTATTGATGAAAGAAAGATCACATCTGGCTGTGCTTTTCAGTTTGCAACTTTTATAGTTTCATGGGCATCGAAGAAGCATCCCATAGTCACACTATCTTTAGAAGAAGTATATTATGTAGCAGAAATAGGAGTAGCATGTCACACCATTTGGATGAGAAGAGTGTTGAAAGAATTAAAGAAGAATCAAGATGATGCTACACAGATTTTTTGTGACAACAATTCAGCAATAGAATTATCAAAAAAACATGTTTTTCACAAGAGGAGCAAGTACATACACACTAGGTATCAATTCATCATGGAGTTGGTTAACAACAAGGAAATTTTTCTAAAATTTTGTAGATCTAAAGATTAATTTGTAGATATCTTTATGAAATTTATGGGAAATGAATTTTTTGAGTATTTGAGAAGTTGTTTTGCATTTTTGATCTAGAATATGTGAGATCTGTATGTTCATGCTCAGCTCCAGAAGAATAAAATATTGAAGGTCAAAATTAAGGGGAAGTGTTAGAAAAAGAGTAATTTTTCCCATAGAAAAGCAAAAAGAAGTTTGGTATTTACATGCTTTTAATATTAGATAATTTAGTATTGAACTCCTAGTTTTAGGAAAACCTATTAAATCAAATAAATCAAAATCAATATATTGCACAAAAGCATGATATTTTTAGTTCTACTTTTAGGAGATTTGAGTGTTTTAATGTTAGACAAATCCATATAATTATTAGAGGCAACTATAAGTGTTTTTATATCAATCACATTAAGAGAGATTGTATTGAGCCAAAGCTCTGGAACTAGAAGAAGAAATATATGCACAAAAGTGTTGATCTGAGTTTGCAATAATATGTTTTATTTGCAATTATTTAGTTTATTTATTTAGTTGTTATTATATGTGCATAATTTCTAGAACATGGAACAATACTTATGTTTTTATCCTCTACGTTCTTGTAAGAAATAGGGGTTGTGAATAGTGTTGTGTTAATTGTCACCACAAATATGGATGCAATGGAAGAAAGAGTTTGTTTGTCACACATGATATTCATGTTGATAAAGGAATTTTTCTTCTACTTCCAACATTTTCTTCTTCTTCCCCTTGTGCATTCTCTTTAAGAAATGGGCTAGAGTAATTTGTTTCTCATTGTCCACTATAAAAATGTCAAGTCTACAAGCTCAGAATAGAGGAAAATAAAACAAAACAAATCTCTTTTGGCTTCCCATTCACAAGTCGCGAGGGTAAACATCTCTAATACAAATATTATTAAATGTATAAGAATTAATTATATTTTTTCTCTATTGAATGAATATAGGTGTGAATATATACATTTTTATGAAGAACAAATGTTTTGGAATGCAGAAGGTCAGGATCTAATGGAAGTTGAACCACACAAGTGGCTGCTTAGGTATTAAATATAATATGATACACCATTAACCGTATGATGGTTCTATCCAGATCGAGATAATATTGTCTACGGAAGTGAAATATAACAAGTAAATATATAGAGAAGTTTGATACAAGATACATAATATTTGTGTGGAATGATTTCAATCATATGTGTATAAGAATGATATAGAGAGAATGTGAGGTTTTTACAAGCCTTATGAGGGAATAGAATAGTGTTTTTACATTTTTTGTGCATGCCTATCATAATTAAGAGAAGTATGCAAAATTAGTATTATCAAAAACCTAGTTATAAAATTTAGGTGTCTACATTACTCACCTTAAGATATTAAATTAAATTTTTTATTTTATAGGAAAAAACTACCCGAGTGTATTAAAATGACTTTTCTTTTTTCAATTATTTATTGTTTTGATGTTAGAATGAAGATAATATGCCATGAAGATTAAAAAAAAGAGTATAGTTAATTTCCATGTAATGAAAAATGAGGATTTCTAAATAATACGAAAATTGAAATTGAATTCTATAAAAATAGAGAGAATAAAGCAAGTAGTACAACTGTCTTACAAATGTATAACAATCATTTTGGTGAAAGCATGAGGATATTAATATCATAAAAATAGTAATGTAGAATTGGGGTGATTAAATATATTTACTATAAGAAGGTTGGGGGTTAATATTGTGTAACCAAAAAATTCGAAGAGAGATATTGGGGATGTAGAAAATCAGCACCCATATCCATAAGAGTAAATAAAAGTGTAATGGGATTGTAGGGGGTATTAGTTATAAAAAATGATGAAAGGGGGAACCACATGGATACCAAAAATGTAATTTTTTAGTATGTCAGTTGCCACTAAACCTTACTATAATTTTTCTTAATAACAACTTTACAAATAATCTAAGTGTTTCATTATTAAACTTATTGAAATAGAAATGTTTTATATAGACTAACTTATCTACTATGACAATCTGGGTAAGACTACCTCATCTACAAATATAATTATGTAACGGGGAGAACCTAATTTATTTTGGAAACACTCTAGGAAGATGTTTGGCCATTTATTCTAAAACTGAAATCTTTAAACACTAATTTTGCATAAATTTTGGTGGATTTTGATACCTCTACAAATCTTCTCGTGTCAACGAAACTTACGATTCTAGATAGAATATGGACCCAATACTTTGATTTTGAAGGTATACATTTCAAATCAAGTGCTTTTCTTTCCCACGTTTATATTCTTAGTTCCTAAGTATGATGTGTAATGTGAATTGAAAGGTATCATCATGGAAGTATGACCTTGCCATTTTTTTAATTAGGATGGAAATATAGAAAGCTATTCAGATTCGGAATGAAGCTGGAGGATTTAGAGGTTTTGGCTTCAGAGGGAGTGAAGAAGGAGGATTTGGAGATGGGTTCGGTACTTGTTTAGTTAAGGATAGTGTGGGAAAATAGAAACCTTGAATTACTGAGGTGACTAAGGATTGAAATATTTAGTGGAAAAATTGTGTGGACCTCTTGATCAATGGGTATAATGGTAATGATGTGAAGCATTCATTAGTTTATGGGGAGACAACCTTATTATAGATTGGATGTTATACTTGGGGCTAGAACCTTTTTACAGATTGGATATTCTAGTTGATGTGGCTTCACTACTAAACTTTGGGTGGATTGCTTTATTCTCCTAAGGATAATCCAATGCTTAAATTCAAATATTAGGATTTTTTTTTGTTTTTGGATGGTTCATGTCCTTTTTAGGTGATTTGTTTCCTTTTATAAATGGTGGATCAAGATTATTTTGATCATTCCAATGCTTTTCTGTAAGTGGGTTTATGCCCTAGTTTTTGGTGGTGTGTACGATATTTGAGGATTCCTTTCAAACTAACGTCTATACCTAATCAAAATACAAATTAAAATTGAACTAAAAATATGTAAAATAATAGATATGTAACCTATAATTTCCAAAGTAATCATGATCCTTATTTCATCCAGCTTAATTAGATGTGGGTATGTCTGTGAATAGTAAAACAGGCCTTATGTGTACGGATTGCAAGAATGGAAATTTTAGAATGATTATGGAGTGTTGATATGGATAATGTCATTTGGAAAGAATGAAATAACATTATTTTTGAAGACAAATGAACGTAGTGAGAAAGATGTTCAAACATGATTTGCAAATGAATTTTTAATGAAAATTCTCTATTTTAACTAAAGTTAACAAAAATATTTTGGGACCTTAAAATGATTTTGTAGGAAGTGTCCAAAGATTAATCTACCTAGTATTAACAACAATATTCCGTGTATTTTAGAATAAAGTATTAATGGAGGCCAACAAGAGTGGGTAGTATGAATTTTTTTTTTATGGATTATCTAATGGGAACCTAGGTTTATCAAGTGTGAGTTGCATTTTTTAAAATGCAAAATGTGTGATGTTTTAGGGAGTTTCCTTTTTAATCCCTTGAGCCATTAACAATGAATTAGAAGAAATGAATTTTTTTGATAGAGTAAAACTAGATACAGAAATTTTATATTTTGATATTCAAATGGAAGGATATTTAATTGTTATAATTAATGCTACGGGGAATGGGTCAATACCAAATTAGAAATTGGATCTTATTTGCAAGGGAGTTTGGAAACTAAGTACAAATTTTTTTATAGTGTGTATTAATACTATTATGGATAAAATAAAAGGTTTGTGAATGCTCTTTTCTCTAATGGAGCTAAGAAAAATCCTTTCTCCTCATTTTTTGGTTGTATTCCATATGATTATCCTGTTGTAGACACCAAGTTTTAGTATCATTTTTCCATCACCTCCCATTCACTCCCCTTCAACATCTTGCACATACATATCTCTCTTCCTATTCAAACTCTCTTTGCCTCCTAAATTTAATTTATTTGAAATTCACACTTTCCTATCTTACACTATCATCTAATTCATTTCCCCTAATTCACCCTTAATCCCTAATCTTATTTATTATCCTAATCACATCCCATTTATTATATGTTAATCCTCATTTAAACATTTTATCCTCCCTAATAATATGTTTTTATCATCCCTAGGTTCCTGTATACCATCATTCAATCTATTCCTATCCACAAACCACCTTTTATCCTCCCTAAGAAATCTTAACCCACATTAACTACTAAAAACCCTTAATATCCCCCTTTTGGGCCCTTTTACATTGAGCTAATCACATCCCCACCACCCAAATTGATGGTCCTCCATATTCACCACAAACCCATGTAGGTTTTATTTAATGCTATTATATGCCCATACCCATCCTATCTTGAGGATGTAATTTTGAGATCTCGAGCTTTCTTACAAATTTTACTCCATTTCTCTCTCTTCTTTAGAGCTTATACTATCATCTTAGAGCTATTTTGAAGACCTTGAATGCCACTCTTGTAGATCTTGGAGACTTTGAGCTAGCTTAGAGCTCTCTTTTCCATCTTATAATTTTTTTGCATCACTCTTAAAAGTTTACCAATCATCTTGAAGTTATTTCCTTAAATCAACCGTTATTCTCTCTGCAGCTCATTTTCCCATCCATTTTCCTCTATCAAACCCTATATCCCTTCATAGTTTCTATCGACTCTGCACAATTTCCATTGACCCGATCCATATTTCTAGTATTATATGTCATCTATCCTAGCAATTATTTGTTTTCTGATCTCATAGCTCCCTAGATCATCCAATTTTATTCTATTGCACATTTATTGCTTCATATATCATCTTCATCATACCTAATCACCGTTGATCCATCCCAGTCTTGGTCGACCAAACTTTCAGTCATCACTTTTATCATTAGATCAAGAATTTTCTTGCACCCTTTTTATCCTCTAAAACATCCTAGTATAAGATTATTCTCATCTCATTTTCATATCATCCATGCAAATCTTCATATCACTATCGATGGTGCCTAGCATTCTTAGCTCACCATCAACCCGATCAGGTTTGGTTTAATTTTCATCATATGTTATTATGACATCTCGATTCCATGTTATCTAGCACTTTTAATATTTTTTATTTCATTTTAGATTTTGCTTCATCTTATAATTTATCCATTATCATATTATCTATCTTTTATCAAAGTGGTTAAATATCCATCCTATGAAGTTTTCACTTCTTGATATTGATGTTGTTAGGAAACCTACCTTACAATCTATTAATAATTTAATCATTTCCTTTATGATTTTCTTGTTATTTTGTAAGCAATCAAGATCACTCTTAGGTGGATATTGTGTGCCTGTATACATCATAATATTATCAGGAGGTATCATTAAACCCTCTTATCATTAAATTTGTTTATTTTATTTTTTGGCATTTCGCTAATCTGAAATACGAGAAAAAAAAAATCAATCAACATTATGGCATGCCCGGTAGGATCCATTCTTCTTTGTTGAGTTATCTCATTATTTTTGTTTCCATTTTTCATTTATCTCTTTCTACTAGCCTTGAAGGTGGGAGCCTTTCTTGGTTGTGTATTTGGTGGATTGTTTTCTTGGATTGGAAATGCATTTGCTTAAAACAATAAAATAAATAAGGAAAATAATGTTTTCTAGTTATTCTTCATTTTTTCCTTTTCACTCTTTTTGCATCTTTCTTCCTTATTTTTTTATTTAATTTCATCAAATAAAATGATTCATTTTAGACTTAAAAATAACCTATTCATACTTTTTTGACAACATAATCCAATTAAGAGGTTAATTCTTTGCATTCATTTCTTCCACACATATTCAAAATGCACACATTAATTTACACATCTTAAACACATTCTTCTAGGTGAAACTTTTGATCTTTCATTAGCGAACAAGAAATCCTCCATGGTGTTTTGGCATCGTTATAAGTTTTTTTACTATCGATATATTGCCTAAGCAACCAGCACCCTTATCTTTAGGGTGAGTGAAGTGTGGGGCTAAGCCTCAATATCAGGCCCCGTACCAGTATTCATCATTAATTTTAGCCTCATATACCTTTAGGTATATCGAGGATTCCATCTAAGAAAACTTGTAACCATCGTTACTTTGGCCAAACCTTAGGATCCCTTTAAGTCCATTTCTATTTCTTTTTCACTTCTTCTAATAAGAAAGGTAATTAAAGCTTTTTTGCATGACTTTTTTGAAATATTAAAATTCAACAGTCTCTTATTTATTTATTTATACCTATTATAACCCATTTTGTAGAAAAAAAAGGAAAAAAACAACATCATCATACAACATCCCCATTTCCAACATGGCGTCTCAACAAACTTTGGCCCTTTCCATTATATTTTCTACCCCTTTTGATACTTTTTCTGTGGCTATACAACCTATGTTTTTTCGTTTCTCCTCTCCATGCATCTCAAGCTACCCAAAGTAACCCCCATGTTGAGACAAACATTTCTAAGTATATTCCTTTTATACCATCTACACCCGCATTTATTGCTCCTTTAAAAACCTTTGGACATATCATTATCCCTCGTGGATACTTGGCATTTCATAAAATCCTAGATGATAACCCTATTTATCTTCAAAAATACCTTCTGCAAAAATTGACCAAACTTCCCATCAAAAAATGCCCTCTTTATAAAATTAATGCCTATAACTCTCACCCCAAGTCTATTCAAATCCTCACACCCTAACTTGTTGTCTTTATATCTAGAGATATAAATGATCTTGCCATGACACGACACAAACTTGGATCCCCCTAATCTTCCTCTATAATCCTCTAAAATCATCACTCCACCTAATTAGTGGTTCCCATTCCTCCCAAATTTCCCCGCATAGACACCAAACCCACTTCTTCCATCCCCATCACTTCCTCATGCATTGTATTCATTAGCGCCCCTACACAAACTTTGCAAGAATCTCATCTACTACTTGTTTCACTACCCAAACAACATAATCAAACTTTCATCCCTATATCTACATCCTCATTCCATGCAAATGCTATCATCCCACAACCCCACCCTTCAGAGTACACCAAAACTCGTAAACCCCCATTCAAGGGTTTCCTTTGTGACATATTCCCTAATCAATCTACCCAAACATCTCAAATATCCCACACATACATCCCCACTCATCTCATGTAAAATCAATATAACACCCCCATCTCTCAACAACCGCAAATGAAATATTATCCATCTAATTACATCCCTATCAATCAAAAATATCCTATCTCCCAACCAACTAAATCATGTAACCCTTCAACAATACCCCCCCTTGTCAACCACCTCCATAAACACCTACTCATCTCTAATAATATCAATCCCATCCATAACTTCATGCCACGACTTCTTATATCCCACAACATCATCCATCATTATTTCATCCCCTTGCATCAAGTGACCCTATTCACGCTTTGCTGAGTAGAATATATAGTCTAGAAGACACTACATTGGTTTAAAAAACCAACTTCTCTTATGAACATATTAGCAACAATCAAATCAACCCTTTGGTTCCTATCAAATCTTATCCTAAACACTGGGAACTTCCCAAATATTCTAATTTTAACACTAAGGAGGATCCATAGCGGCACCTTTTTACCTTTAGGCTTGTATGTTACCTTATTGTTCATGAAAAATATCTTATGCTCTGCATTTTCCCTATGTCTTTTGTCATCCCTACTTTGGAATGGTATAATATCATTCCCTGACATTCTCTATTATCATTCACCCAACTCACATAACTATTCCTAGAGAATTATTCTATTAACGTTGTACTTAAAATTATGATTAGAAACATGTATGCCATTATACAATTTAAGGAAAAATCTATTGCAAATATTTTTGACAAGTGGCATGGTATAATCAATCAATTATCATTCTCTCTTCCATAAAACGAGCTAATCAAACTCTTTTTACGGTCATGAGCAAAGCATATTTAATCATCTCCCCAGATCCAATCCTTCCAAATGTTTGACAAGTCTGTAACGCTGAATAATTCACACACATGAAACCCAAGACAACCCAAAGATAAATTAGAAAGTTTACGGAATATTTTTTTTGTAAAACCCATTCGCAATGTTAAGATTATTTCTCGGTCAACACCTTATCATTTTTAATTTACATTTAAATAATAGTATTAAATCCCATATTGGTTTTACAATCCCATTAGCTTCCTTCCTACTTATTTAATAACATTTCACAAATACCATTTAGTAAATTAATTGTTTTAGGGCTAAGTTTAAACTTACTCTCCCCTTGAATTTAATACATTTAAATTTCTTTATGGTTAACACTATCAAATTAATTCCAAAATTAATGTAGTCTAGTTATAAAATAGTAAATTTTTATTCCGCCAAATACAAGGTTCAAGGATTTTATTTAGAAAGGTCTCCAACTAAACATTAGGGTTAAAAAAGTAAATTCACTTATTTGTTCATTTTATTTTTTACATATTTGGAGGAGAAAGGGAGTGGAGGCAACGAGAGGAAGATAAAGCTCATGGAGGGATAAAAATTCTTTTTTTTTTAATATTCCACCTCTACCCTCTTCTAGGGTTTATATGTATTTAATTATTTGTTACATTATTCTTTATTTGCATTTAGCCCATTGGGCATATGGGCATTTTCCCCCATTTTAAATAAATGATTGGAATGTTGTATATACAGATGGATTTTATGTGTGTGTGTGTGTGTGTGTGTGTGTGTGTGTGTGTTTATTTAAATACTTATTTTATTCACACCCCAAATTTTGAATGTAAGAATCAATATATATATATATATATATATATATATATATATATATATATATATATATATATGTATGTATGTATGTATGTATGTATGTATGTATATGTATGTCTGTGTGTGTATATATGTATATATATGTATGGTATATATATATATGTATATGTATATGTATATACATATATACATATATTACATATATACATACATATATATATATATATATATACATACATACATATATATAACCAAATAGAAAGAACCGACTGCAGATTTGAAATAATATGCAGGCCAAAGTGAAGTAGTGGAACGACTATGCATAGTGTGGCCTTTGTTCTAAAATATTGCTAGGTTTATTTGAATGGGGGAGGGTTTCCGACCCCACCCCCCATCCCATTTAACAATAGGGTGTAGGGAGGGGTCGGCGAACCTCGCCCACCCCTTTTAATTAAAACAATTATGGCCATAGGTGAGCGGCCTCCAAGGGAAAGACAATACTTTATTTAAAAATATAAGTTTTGGTTATATATATATATATATATATATATATATATATATATTTGTACTATTATCAATAGTTATAATATTAATAATACTATTAGTATTTAATAATATTAATATTTCTAATAATATCAATACCATCTTAACCATTTAATTAATTTTTTATTTGTTTTTATTTTTAACTTAATAATAAAATTATACAGTGTTGTTTATTAATTCTATTTCCAATAATTTTTAAAATCTAATATATTCGATATATAAATAAAATTTATAGTAAATTTAAAAAATCAAACATGGCTATGATTTAGTTTGTAACAATAATTTTCCTTTTCTCTACTAAATTTAAAATATCTAATTGATTTATTTGACAATATAATTCACAAACAAGAATTTTAAGGCTTTACACCCATACATATAAAGGTAAAAATGAGAATTTTTATTATGAAAAGTTCTTATTCAATATATTATGTTTTCCAGAAGAGAGTTCTTTCCCTAATCCAAGAACCCACAACTAATTCCTTTCTTTCAAAAATACACAAAAAAACAACTATAGTTTAATTTACTACCATATACCTTTCATGTAATACAATAAGAATAACTATTTCTTTCATCACAAGATGTAAGTTTCAACCATTTTAAACAAATAATTTAGAACAAGATTTCCCAATAGTTTTAAAATGAACATCACACATCTTGAAGGCGATGAGGCAACTAAATTGAAAGCGAAGTTATTTTCATTTCAATCCCATTTCAATATTTGTACTTCACCAAAAAAATACACATATTTTAAAGTAAATTGGTTCATTTTTATAATATAATAGTCTCTCTTTCAAACAAGCAAAGAATGATTTTTTTAAAGCTTTCTACTTTCATTTACAATGAGAGTCTAATTTCACAAATTTGATAACCAAAATAACTAAGATATCTACTTTTAGGATGCACATTTACAAGCCCTCCCTACACAATGGAGACAACATAGTAGAATGTTTATAAGAAATTTCTTGGTTTTTTTCTCTAAATGCTACAAGAAAACATTCATCATTTTATATCCACCTTCTTCCCAAGATCAAACAAAAAAAAATGGGGGACTAGGAAACACTCTCAACCCAACAAATAATCCAATGAGGAAGTGAATCCTTCTTCCTCATTGGCCCTCGAGCCCCAAAAATGAAACAATATGGAATATTTGACAACCATCGGCAACAAAACAAGTCTTCCACATTTGCATTCGAACAAACATTCACACAATAAGGTTTATAAAAAATATTCACTTCCACACATCTAAGCTTACCAAAACAATGGCTCTAAACTCAAGCCAAGAAAAGAAAGGAACATGGGGATTTCACTTGTGAATCCCAAGGATTTGGGTTCCCACATGTAAACCTCCAAAATCAATAAAATCCCTGAAAACTCTTATGCCTCCTGAAAAGTAAAAATACCTCTTATGCCTCCCTTAATGAACAAAAGAACAAGATAAGCAAAAGGTAGGGCACGCCAACCCAACTCCCTCCTAAATACCTAATAGAAAATTTTATTCCTCCCAACTAAATTTATCCCCATTTAACTTTATCATACACAACCTAAGGCCATTTTACTACCAAACAACACACATGCATTAGAACATTCATTCAAAACATAAACAATAAAATAAGTAATTGAAGCCAAGGGTGAAGACCTACCTTTCCATTACAAGAATTCCACTCCACAAGAAAGTTCCAAACTCTCCAAGCCCATGAAATCCCAAGCTATCTTCAACACCAATGAGAAATCCAAAAAAGCAAGCACCTCCAAAGTAAGAGACCAAAAAAAAAAAGTAACTCCCAAATCCTCACAAAAATTGGAATAAATAGAAAAGAGGAAGAGAGAAATGGTGTGGATACATGTAGGATGCCACATCATTTCTCCTCCATTCCACATCACCATGGTCAAACCCAAACCCCAAAGCATAATAAATTGTTGGTTGATGGAATGACCACCCTCTTACAGAGTCAACCCCAAACCCACACCCTTAAAGGACACGAATAATTACCCTTCTAAAAAAAAGTGCAATTAATTTATCTTTTTCTTCATTAAAACACAAAATAGGACTTAAAATAAACCCTTCAAATCATAGGCCTAATGGGTGGGTGACTTTAAGAGGTGTGAGACAAGCTTAAATTGTCCCACAAGTCTTCAAGATTACCTTGAAAGTCAAAATGCAAATTTCACTTGTAATATTAAGTACACACTATTCCCAAACAAATTAAATTCTTTCTAATGCAACACAAACCAAGAATAAAAGATCACATTAATTTCCCCCCTTTTTTCACATCCTAATTAGCACTAGTTAAATTTTTTTAATGAACTTAATAGGAGTACTAAGAAATAATAATAATAGTGACTCCACATACTAATAAAAATACAATAACTCATAATTAAATTAAATCAAGAAAATAAAATTACAAACTTACCCAAGGTTACATTTGAGGTCAGCCCCTAATGGGGAGCTCCTAAAAATCTAACTACAAAACATCAAACATACACACAAGTTGTGAAGGTGTCCCGTTTCCAATACCCCAAATTCCTTCACTGTTGGTCTCCTATCCCCCTTTGGTTTATTGTGTTGTGAATGCCTGCAAAAGTTAAGAGAATACTTTTCTAGCCTCATGGCCATATTAACGCCATTGAAATAATAAAACACATGCATATACATATAATCAATTATCATAACTAAACCATACCTAAACAAGTAATTCACCAATTGTTCACGATTTCAATTTTATCAATTTTCCAACTTGTAATAAGGTCACAAAATCAACTAAATCATCTAGTAATATATATATATATATATATCGAATGTGTCAGTACAGTAGAAGCTTAGGATCATCAAATTTTGATATGTGAAAACATGCATATAATCCATTCTGTAAATCATGTCATAAGTCTAAACATCCATACTTTCTATTAAACAACTAATCAAATATAACAATGTCAATCTATCAGTGTGTAAAATGTGATAAACATGTCTATATCTAAAATCCCTAATAGGAAAAATCATAATAATATAAATGTCCAAGAGGAGTGGACACTACATCCCCCTCCCATTAGACTTTAATTTGTCTTGGAAGTCATTGGAACAAATGTGGGAATTGTACTCTCAAAGGTTTGGCATCCTCCTAAGTCAATGGTGTCTCATTGTACTGATCCCACTACATGCGAACCTGATCAATATCTCCACCTCAAACGCCCAGGTTAATGCACTCTAAAATATGGACGGGCTCCACCATAACCTTCCTCTAATCTTACACCTGCAATGATGTCTAATCTAATACATGAGAAGCATCTGCAATGTACCTGCTAAATAATGAAACTTGAAATACATCGTGGATGCAAGACAAGTTGGGTGGAAATCCTAGATGACAGGAAAATGGACCAATACACTCAAATATGTCAAAGGGACCCACAAACCTATGAGCAAGCTTCGATCCTTTTCTGTAATGCATAGGGATCTTATGAGTCCTGACACAAAGAAACACCTACGTGGCCAGCTTGAAATTACGATTTGTCCTCTGCTGATTTTCATATTTCTTATATCTATCATCAATCTCCTGTAATCTCTACTAGATCATGACAACCTACTGCTTCATATCCTTTAGTAAATTCATCCAAAGAGAAACCCTACCCTCCAATCTATCCCAACTCATTAATGTCCTACACTCCCTACCATACAATTATTTAAAAGGATCAATGTCAATAAAAGTCTGAAAATTCTTATTATAGGTAAACTCAACTAGATTAAAGTGCTCCTCCCACATCGACTGATTTTCTATGACGTACATCCTAATCATGTCCTCCAAGATTTAATTAACCTATTTTTTCTATCCATATGTTTCAGGGTGATAATTTGTACTGAAGTTGATCTTCATCCTAAGAGCATGTTGCATGGTAGTCCAAAAGTGAGAAGTGTACAAGCGATCACGGTCATAAATGATCTTCCATGGAATCCCATGCAGTCTAACAAGCTCATCAAGATAAAGTCATGTCACTGCACTAGTTGTGTAGGTGGTCTTAACTGGAGAAAAGTGAGCCACTTTCATCAATCTATCCACCGTTACCATTATGGAATCATGGTGGTATCTTGAAATAGGTAGCCCCATAATGAAATCCATTAAAATGGTGTACCATTTCAACACCAATATATCATGTGGGTAGAGACATCCAATTGGATGTTGACGCTCGACCTTAACCCTCTGAAAATCTAGACAATGTAAGATAAAATTAGCTACATCTCTCTGTAGACCCCTCCAATGGTATAGTTGTCTCAAGGTGGCATGCATCTTCTTCACCCCTTGATAGGAAGAATAAGGTGCATGATGATCCTCTACCAAGAAGGTACATAGATTCAGCCTATGTGTCTAAGAAAAACATCTGCCTCTAATGAAAATTCATCCAAATTCCCCTCAAGGTAACTCTAAGACTCAATATTTGATTTGGTTGCAAGGTAGAAGTTGTCATGTGGAAGCTGCTCTAAAATCCTTCTCCATAAATATTTACCCATTTAAGTAGCCATAACCAAATATCTCCATCTACTTAGATCGTGTACAACCACATTATCATTCTACTTCTCATGATTTATCTCCATGTCTTCCTCACAAATAAACTCCATCCAATGCCAGTGATGAGCATTGAGATTGGGTTACATTAAGAGGTGAGGAAGACTCAAATGATCAGTCCTGAAAATGAATCTCTTGTCCATAAGGAAATGTATCCATTAAACAAAATCAAGAAAAACATCTTTAAGGTCAAGGTCATGAGTTGGATAATTGAGCTCATAATACTTGAGTTTGCAAGAATCAAAGGCTACTATACGGCTCTCCTCCATCAATACACCCACTAATCCTTCAAAAGAAGCATCTGTATAAATGAAGATCTCTCCCTATGGATCTAGTAATGCAAGAATGGGTGATGTCGTAAGGCATTCCTTCAGTGTCCTAAAGGCCTACTCTCATATATGTGACTAGATTAATTTCTTCCCTTTCCATTGAAGGGTAGTAATGGGGTGCACAACTCTAGAAAATTCTTGAACAAATATCTTGAAGTACCATGCCAAACCCATGAAATGCACACCTCGTTAACACAAGTGGGTTCTGAACAATACATAATGTCTCTAATCTTGGAATAATTCATGGAGATACCATCCCATATAAATTATGTTCCCCAAATACTACACCTTTGACTACAAGAATGCACAATTCTCTAGGTTCCCATAAAGCTATTTCTCACAAAGACACTGTAGAACCTAATGAAGGTTCTCCTCACGTGTACGTGAGTAGATCAAAATTTTATCAAGGAACACAAGTACAAAGACGTTTATAAAATTCTTGAACACTATTTTCATCGAACTCATGAACACTATTGTGGAATTCGTCAGACAAAAATGCACAACAATGAACTCATAGTGGCTATATCTTGTATGGAAAGTTGAATTGTAGACATTTGCCTCTGTAATCCTGAGCTGATCAGAGTTTGACTTGAGATCTATTTTAGAAAACATTTTGGCCCCCTTTATTTGATCAAACAAATCATCAATGTGAGGAAAGGGGTAATGATTCTTGATAATTACTTTGTTCATCTGTCGATAGTCCACACACAACCACAAGAATCATTCTTTCTTCTTCACAAAAACCATTGGTGCACCCCAAGTGGATACACTAGGATGGAATAGGACTTTCTCGATAAGGCCTTATAGTTGTAACTTGTGCTCACAAATCTCAGGTGTGGTCATCCTATATGGACCACATGAGATAAGTTCTACTCTTAGAACCATATCAATTTGAAAATATATCTCACACGGGGGAGGTATCCTTGGTAGGAGACTAGAAAGAACATTAGAATAATCCTATAAAATGGCATAATCATCAAATGAAGGTCAACTAGTCCCATCCTTTCACTTATCACTAACTATAGTAGCATACAAATGTGAACCTCGTCATGCACATTGCTTCAGCTGCATAGTAGACATTGATCAAATAAAGATGGGTCTCCTGACTCATACAATCACTTACTCTATTCCCAAATCATCTGCACAAGATATAACCTTGTTGTGAAAATCAAATCTGTCTCTGTGTACAGACAACCAACCCATGCCCAAGATAAATCCATATGAACCCAAGGTAAGGATACAAAGATCTAAAGTAGTGGTAAAGGGTCTTATGTATACTACGGACTCATTGATTAAGGAATCTACTTAGATATTGGATCCAGAAGCCATATCAACATCCCAACTAAGACCCTACCTAACTGCCACCATCCTACAACACTCTACTAAAGATGGTGTAATAAAAGAATCAGACAAGCCAAAAAAATGGAATAAATGTAGGAATACCAGCAATGCTACCTGTAGTCTCAATCACCATGGCTTGGTGCTTTGTCTGGCATTTCTCAACTGCTACAAATATTCGATGGCTATGTCCCATGTCACCCACTATAGGCTCTGAAATTGATGTCTTACCCTTATTATTAGGGCTTTGTGGGCACTCTCCTCAATGATGTATAAGAACACCACATCCATAGCAACTACTTGGTCCCCTCCAGTGAGATGCAGCTCCAGCAGGTACTCTATTGGTTTGGACTATGGATCCTGATGATCGTGTTATGGACTATTGTGGTTGCTGCAGACGAGCTCCTACTTAATGATCTCTCAGTGCTTCTTGTTTCCTGATGTAACCCCTTGGGGGAGGACCCTTACTCCGTGCCCTCTGAGTGTCAAATATATTTGGAGGTCTGAATGGTGGATGATTTTGTTGTTGCTTCTACTGTTCAGGTGTCTATTGAGGTATCCTAAATGATGACTGTGTAGAACCATGCCTGCTACGGGGAGGAGGAGCTGAACCCATCAAACCACTTTACTGTAGCTACTGAATCTAATTCCACACTCTATCCTTGGCTATTTGATTCTTCCCCCTAGTCTCTTCTACAATGTAGGCCTTTTTCACGGCCTTAACTAAGGTCTAGGGATAATGAATTCATACAGCCCCTCCAAAATTCAAGTTCACGCCCCTGATGAACCTATGGATCTTGACCTGCTTGTTCTTCATGTATTTCACATACTGAAGCAAGTCCAAAAATATACTCTTGTACTCCGCTACTATCATGGATTCTTGATGCAAGTCATGGAAATCATCTATCCTTTGTTGAAAAAATCTCCTAGATATGTATTTCCTCCTGAACCGGTCCTTGAAGAGATCCAAAGTAACTATATCTAAAACTATGTGTAGCTTTTGCTACTTAGTCTTCCACTGAACACCTATTCCATCCCTTACAAGATGAATCACAACATGAGCCTTTGTGTTGCTAGTACAAGGGAAAATCTTGAAGTACCCGTTCAAGCTCACTAACCAAGCCTCTACCTAAAAAAGCTCCTGTATCGCAAGACTAGTGATATAGGCATAGCTTAGGGAACTTCCTGATATGATATACAACTAAAGACTATCAACACCTAGGTCTCTTTGCATAATCATTCCTTGGCCTAGGGCTCCATAATCTATCTCTGTGTTCTGAATCCCTAACTCCATAACACCTTTGAGGTAAATCCACTCTAGTTGACTCCACACAGGAGTTCTCTAGACTATTCTCCTCATTGTGTCATGGAGATACACAAGCCACTACTACTAGCTATTTGTCCCTTCTGCTAGGTCTCCCTCTTAAACATCCTCCACATATAGTGTTTGTTAGTGCTCAAAATTATCTCGCCCCATTTGTGGCGTTGAAGATTTATTGATTCACGGCCTCTGTCATTTTATCCTTCCCATATTGTGTTTGGCTAGTCTTTATTTCCCTTTTAATCTGATCCTTGGTCAAAGATCATGTGTGCATCCGTATTTGTCTCAAGGTTCCTTTGTTCCTCTAGAAAAGCACTATATTTTGAGTCTCCTGTGCTCTATTCCTTCAAAACTCACGTTTTCCCATTTCCTCCATTATCCATAGTTAAGATCTGCTATGTTTTTTCCCCAAATACTCAAAGAGAAATGAATTGGTGTGTCCCTAAGGATCGTGTTTGAGCCTTGTAACAATCTTAATTCTCTGTCCTTGGAGAAACCATCATTTTCTTTCTCAAATAGATGTTTCTTTGTGTTTTACGGTTTGACGGGCGTTTCTCCTAGTCAAATTTGCATCATTCATTTGACAGTGAAATGTGACACCTCTCAGTTGGATGTATATCAGCTTGATACTTTGGAAATTCCATAAAAATTCTCATTTTTAAAATGTGTCCACATGGAGGAATGACACTTGTTTGAGAATCAAATTTTTGGTTTGGCTTTGAAGTAGCACCGGGAGGACACGTGGAGTGTTGGCAAGAAAGATACACGTGGATGCTTCCACTAGTTTCAAAAGGTTTTCGGTAAGTCTAGGACATGTGGAGGAATGAAACTCATTTGAAGATCTACTTTTGGGCTTTTCCTTGGAGTAGCACTAGGAGGACACGTGGAGGCTTCTGATGCTTCCCATACTTAGAAATTTTTTTATGCAAATGGAAATAATTTGGCATAATAGGGACACATGGCGAGCCCACACTCGTTCAAGGTCTTCAACTTGGGCACCATTTTGAAGAAGCACCATGAGGACACGTGGGGCATTCCACTCACTTTGCATATTTTCTTGGAATTTTCAATGACCAAGGAAAACTACCTTGGAGCTTAACACATGGTGCCCTCTACAGAGCTTCAACCCTTAAAACAAATTTAGCTAGAGCAAGACATTTGGTGAGGCCACGTTCATTCAAGGTATCATATTTTTGGGACCGCCTGAAGGTGTGCCATGGTGACATGTGGCAATTTCAAAAGTCATAGGGGCATGGAGGCGGACCATCCAAGGTAATTCAAACTTTTCCCCTCTTTGCTTCATAAAGGTTAAAATATCAAAAATGGCCTACAATCCTGATGGGAAATAGTCAATGCTTTTCCCCAGTCAATGGCAGAGATGCGGGATTTTAGAGGAAAAGTGAAAAATTTTCCCTTTGAGGGAAAAGGAGTTAAAGGCATCAAATGACTCAGGGTTCCAGTGGGACCCACATTAGGAACCTGAAGCAAAATGGCAGAGCTATGGGGGAAACTTGGAAAAAATTCCTTTCTTCCAAAAGAGAGTCAAATGGAAGAATTTTTCCATGGTTCCTTTGCAACCCACCTCAGGACACATCTCAGGCCCATTTTTCAGAAGCAGAGGTGCAAAGCAAAATGGGAATTTTTTCCATTTTTTCAAAAGGGTCAGAAAAGGTCAAAGGAAGCCCCTGATCCCATTTTTACATCTTCCACGTAGATGGCCCACATTCAAAATCATAGATCAATGACTGTTGAGCATCTAAATCTAATTTTCCCCCCATTTTTTCTGTAAAACACCTGAGATTTCGAGTATTCATGATTTCTTTCTATTTTCTACATTCTAAATAGAGGAGCAAGTTAATTTTGATATCTAGAGTTTGGTGGGAGAGATCTTGAGATGTCTTTCACGATTAAAATTGTCTGACTCTTGGGCCCCATCTGGTTTTCTGTTTTTCTTCTCCTGAACACGCAAGGGGCCAAATTTGATTGATATGGGGTGGAATTGGTTGCCAAATGGGTGGAGGCATGTTTTTCCCAAGAAAGAATTTTAATGCGGGAAGAAACTGAAGAGATTTTCCTTCAAGCACTTGGAAACTTTTATAGAACTGACTCTGTGAATCACAAAAGAATCATGGCAAGCACTGGTGCATTTAAAGTTTTTGTCTTTTCGAAGGAGGGGGCTCTATTGGAAATTTTTGGAAATATCGGTACTTATTTTCTCCAGTAGCTTGATATATCCCATCCATTTTGAGAAGCCATCTAGAGAATCCTGTATATCTCTCTTTGTGTCAAATTTGGTTGTGTCAAGGTGGTTGCAAGTTTACAGCCATTGACAAGCATTGAGATTTTTCTGGAAACTTTCCCTTGCTGATAAATTTGATCAAACTTTGAGTTATTATATGTCAATCTTAAGTAAAGTGTTTTTATTTCATTTATGAATGCATACGAGTAGTTTTTCTTGTTTCTATTGCAATCTTGTACCAAAATATAGTCCAATCACATAGGTCTCAGTCCTTGTGATAGTTTGGTGGCATCTACAATTTCATTTCTCAGAAGATCCTTCAGCTGGGAATGGGATAAATGGTTTAAAATCACTTTTCTTTCATTTTGTTGATAGATATTATTTGTAAGCCTCTGGGTGTACCTCAGTTGTGACTTGGTTTAACTCTTTGTGCTTCAATGAGTCCTTTGACTCAAGCCTTCTTGACAGAATCCCACAAGTTATATGAAAGAGTGCTGATCTGAGCCTCCATTGAAGCACATATTCTAGTTGAGGAAATAATTTAACTTTTTGTGGCATTTTGTTGATGGAATCTCTACCATTTTAATTTTCTCTCAAGGATCTGGTGAGTCACATCCATCATGTCTCCCCTCCCACCAAAATTCATTTAATAACAACCAATCCTACCCATACTACCCTTGTTTTTCATTTGTGTACACAATTGCACAATCCTCATCACTCAAACATGCAGAAGCAAGTAGGGTCTCAAATGTCTTTAGTAACCTTTGCCTTATTGTCAAAATATCTCCATGATCTAGAACTGACAACTCATGAGATTCAAATCTAGTGTGTTGAACATATTTTCCCCAAGGACTTCTCTATAAAATTTATGCAAAAGAAAGGTACGTGTATCTCCTTTCATATAACAGAGGTTACAAAATAGGTTCTCTTACCTTGGTTAAAAGGCACAACCTAAAATAGTTTGGATAAGATCACATCCTTTTCCATGTGCTACCCACTCCCTTTATAGCCTGAGTGCTAACAAGTTAGATAGACTGCTTCCCTGACTACAAAACAACATACATGATTATCTATCTGCCTCTAAGTGTTCTGTCAAACCCATGATGCTTCTTACTCTCTAAAGGAGGTTAAATTTGGGTACCAACATAAATGGTGCCATTCCTGGGGACCTGATTTACTTTGCCAGGGATTTGTTAATTTGGAGTTTCATTGTGAGATTGATTTGTTGATTCACTGCCAACCCATATCTATTTAACCTATCAAAAACACCAACATAAATGGCACCATTTCCGGGGATCTGATTTACTTTTATGGGGATTTGTTAATTTGGAGTTTCATTGCAAGATTGATTTGTTGATTCATTGTCAGCCCATATCTATTCCTCTCGTGAACAACACCAACATAAATGGCGTTGTTTCCAAGGATTACAGTTCATACTTAGACCCTAGTAAACACTTCTTGTATGATCCAAGTGTTGTATGCAACTTCTCTAGTTTCTACAAGTTTTCCATGGGTATTCTTTCATAAATTTTTGTGAAGAAAGGTTAGAATATTTCTATTTCCAATTTCTATCATTGGTAGATACTGGACAGATCATATTTATTGCACCTACACAACTAAGGTGTAATTCCCTAGTGGCGAATCCATGTTGATTTGATTTTTATTAGGACCAGTGTCTTAAAACTATGTCAACGTCAGATTTGTTACTAATATTTGCAAAGGTAGAAGGAAGAAGATCTTTCTTTGCTAGGGATCCTACTAGGACATTGTTTTCTGAGTTAGGAAAAGTAAAGTTAGAAGGAATAAAATCATGGAGAGTTGTGGGAGATCAGCAGACAAGAAGGGGGATCTCCATTGATGAAAGTGATCTACCATCATCGAAGAATGCCATTTAAGTTACTCTAAATCAGGAAGCCTTTTTTGGAATTAAATTCTCTAGCTAGAGAAGGGACTTCATTTTATTTTGAAATATTTTCTTCACATTCTGCACCTATCTTTTTTGAAGTATATAGGAATTTACAAGAAGAAAGGCCTTTCAAGGATCTCCATTTTGAAAACTACACTCCTATGTTCTAAGAACCCTATGCCCCTCAACAATTTTTCACCCCTCCAAGATCACCTCCTCAAATCAATATGGCTCAACCCAGACCTCCATTTTTTGTAAACACCTTTGGACCTATAAATTTTGTGGGAATGGCTGGTTATCCAAATGCAATACCTCAAGATGTGAGGAATGGAATGCCAAAGTTCTAGGGAAACAATTCCATAACTGGTGACCAGCATATAAATCTCTTCCTCAATATGATGGAAGATTTTGAGATTGAGCATGAAGATGTGTACATAAATTTTTTTGTTCACACTCTAGAGGAGGATGTAAGGGACTGGTACAAAGCATTTCCAGATAACTCTATTGATTCTTAGGATGAGATGAACAATGCAATCAGATTACAATATGGTGGTAGGACTTACCATAGGTTTCTTATATCAGAATTTGAAAACATCAAGAAGAATCCCAATGAGTCGGTAAATGACTTCAATACAAGGTTCAATAAGACCTTGGGAAGATTTCCTACTAGAATAAGGCCTTGTGGTGAGTCATTTTTGATCAAATATACTGATGCATTTGATAAAAAGGTTGCATATTACTTGAGAGACAAGAAACCCACAAATTTGTGTCAAGCATTCACCATGGCCCTACAAATAGAGAATAATATCAAGGTAATTGGGAAACCTCTAAAGAGTGAGGGTGTAAAGCTGGTTAATCCAAAAAATCCTCAGACAAGAAAGGGTGCTGATTTGGAAGAGGTTGTGAAAAATTTGGTAGGGTCTATCAAGGAGATCTCCTACAAATTATCTCGAGCTAAGAAAGGATTTGGGTAGATTTCAGAAGGACAACACAAGCAACAAGCCCAAGAAATATTTACAAATCATCAAAGAATTGATGACAGAGGCAAATGAGCTATTGGATTTGGGAATAGGAAGCGTCAAGCTAGAGAAATTAGAATGTTACATGATCCTTTGGCTACTAGATTTTCTATGGTGGAAGAGACAAAATTCATTGATTGGTGTGATAGATGTTTCATGCCCCATGCTCCTTGTGAAGAAGATCAACAAGAAGAAAATGTAGTTCATGATAAGAGTGAACATGATGTTTACATGATGGGATGCTCCACTAGCTCACAATAAAGGTAAACCTCAACTAAGGTGATAAGTGCTAGAACTGCTGCCACTTTTTGGGACTACATTCATAGAGTACATATTCTCCCTCTATCTCATACTTTAGAAGTAGATAATGTACAAGCTCTTGAATTTCCCAATAATGACTCTGATTGTTTAAGGGATTTAATGATAAAAAAGTATGATGGAGGAATCCAATATGAGGAGTAAAGGAAATTATTAATGAATGTTGTTGTGGCTCAAGAGAAGGAATATAACACAACAAGTAAGGTTGTCAAAGGGGTAGGGCCTCAAGCCAAGATAAAATCTCCCTTATTTTATAACATTCCTAAAGAGGCTCCTAGGAAACATCCATCTTGCCAAAAGCCCTATAGTTCCATGAAAAAATCATACCCCTCCTTATGCTCAATCTATCAAGAATCCTGTGCCACCCAATGAATGTATCAGTTTTCCTTCCAATATTTCCTTGCCCAAGAATGTCCCATATGACATTTCCCAAGTTGTAAGTCAAATCAAAGTCTTTGTCCCAATTGTTGAGTTGTTTAGCATTCCTGAGCATAAAAGAGAGCATTTGAATACTTGGGATTGAATGAAGAGAGGACTGCATTGGGGAGAAATGTCAAAATTGTGGAGAATCCTCTAGCCATTGAAGATTTTGAGACACCATCAACATCAAAAGAGCTAGCTGAACCACCCGAGGTTTATTTGGGGACATCTTTGGTAGACTCTTAGCTGAATGTGGATCCATTCTTCACTACTTTGATCATCAAGGATAGGTTTCTCCATAATTGCATAATTGACTTAGGGGAATCATGAAATGTCATGCCTTTGGAGGTGATGAATGAGTTGAATATTAAGGTAATAATAGCTTATGGGAATTTCACTTCCATGGAATCTAGAGAGGTGCCAGTAGTAGGATGTGTGAAGGGTTTGGTGGTGTAGCTTGTAGCCTACCCAAGTAAAAATTTAAAGCTTGATGTTGTCATAGTTGATTGCCCAGCCAAGTGGGGTATGATATTATCAATAAAATGGGTTGTAAGTGTTGGTGATAGTTTCCAAATCGACATGTCTTATGCCACCATCCCATTTGAGGGAAGCCTTGTAAGGTTATATGGGGAGAAAAAAATGTTGCACCTTATTAAGGATCCCAACAATGCTTCCTATGAAGTATTGTATACAAATGTTGATGTTGACAACTTTGTGGGATTTGCTGATGGAAAAGAGCACAAGATTAAGGAGTCTAAGTGCCTTGAGTAGGAAGGATCTCCTTGGAATTTATTTTTTGATGGAGCTTGCTCCAAATTTGGAAATGGTGTCGGTGCTGTCCTAATTTCTCTAAGCCAGGAAGGTTTTTTTTTCTTTAAGATTAACTTTGAGTGTACTAACAATATTGTTGAGTATGAGGCATTGCTGTTAGGTTTAAGAATTTCTTGGAAGTATGGTGTCATGGACATCATTGTCAAAGGAGACTCAGAGCTAGTTATCAAGCAAGTCAGAAAATTATATGCCACAAAGAATTAGTGATTGAAACAGTACAAGCATGTAGTTTGGGACTTTATTGAGATGTTTGACTCCTTTACCATTATGCATCATGACAGAAGGTTCAATGACTTGGCAGACAAGCTTGTAGTGTTGGGGTCTCAATTTGAGAGTTCTATAACATCCCCTTATTATGAATATGAGGTGGAGGTAGTGACAAGACCCTCTGTCACTGACAATATAAAACATTGATAGGTTTTTGATGATGAGACTCAGGTCAGAAGATTCATGTAAAACGATGGAGTGTTTTCTAATCAAAACATTGATTGGGAGCCAATGGTTTGTATAACAGTGGGGAATGAAACCTTATTTGGCAAAGGCATCATCCAGCTAAATACCAACACCATTCCTAGATGGCTGGTTGCTCTTGAATGAATTTTTGATAATTCTGACTACATTATTAATAGGAATATGGCAGTCTCCAGGGATGTTGAGGAGCATGAACTTGGCATGAAGGAGAAACCAACAAATATTTTTTGGGCAACAGTCTCAGTAAAGATGAAAAGTAGTCATACATCCAATTGTAAAAGAAGTACCAAGATTGCATGGCTTGGACCTATTTTAAGCTCAAAGCATATAGACAAGACCTATTCCAGCATGAGATTCCCCTGGAGCCCAATACAAAACCCTTCATGTAGAAGAAGAGGCCAATTAATCCTCTATTATCTCTCAAAATGCAAGATGAGATGAATAAGCTAAGGGATGGAGGAATTATCTAGACCACAAGGTATTCTTCTTGGATTGCAAACCTATTGCAACTAACAAAGAAGAATGGTGACATCAGGTTGTGTGTGGACTTTAGGAATCTAAAGAAGGCCTCAACGAAGGAAAACTATCCTTTACCTAACATGGAGCACATGCTATAGTTGGTGACTGGTTTTGAGTTGCTTTCTACTTTAGATGGCTTCTCTAGTTATAATCAAGTCATGGTGAAATAATTAGAAAGGATCAAGAAATCCTTCACTACTCCATGGGGAACGTATGTATATGTTAGGATGCCCTTTGGTCTAATGAATGCTGCAGACACATTTTAAAGAGCAGTGGATGTTTATTTTGCTGGCTACATCAATGACTTTATTGTTGTTTACCAAGATGACGTAATAGTGTTTTCAAGAAGGAGAAGTGACCATTTTCTGCACTTAGAGAAGATGCTGATCAGATGTAGGGAACATGGCATATCACTCAATCCAAAGAAATGCCATTTTTGAGTACAAAAGGAAAAATTTCTTGGTCACATTGTGTCACAGGAAGGAGTGACGATTGGTCCACAAAAGAGTGGAGACCATCAACAAAGTCTGAATTCCAAGAACCAAAAAATGAATTCATTCCTTCTTTAGGTGGATAACCTTCATTAGAAGGTTTATATCAAACTTTGTTGAGTTTACTATCCCAATAACTTCCATGTTGAAGAAGGATCAGATCATCAAATGGGAGGAGGCTGTCATCCAAGCTTTTAATGGAATCAAAGAGGCATTGAAGCATGCCCCTATTTTTGGTAGCCCCAGATTATAAGAAACATTTCCAGTTGTTTTCCATTGCTTCAGAAAACACTATTACTTACGTCTTGTTGCAGAAGGATAATGAAGGTGTTGAGAGGCCAATTTCCTTTTTCATCAAGGCACTGCAAAAGGGAGAATTAAAATACACCATCATGGAAAAGTATGCATTTTCTTTGGTCAAAGAAAGAAAGGTTTTCAGGCCTTATATTTTAAGTTCAAAATTTGTTTCTTATGTTCCCCATACCATGCTAAAATAAATCCTATTAGAGATGGAAGTCTCAAGTAAAAGATGTAGATGGGTGAAAAAATTGCGAGAGTATGATATGGACATTCAAACCACGAAGTTGGTGAGAGGTTTGGGTTTAGCTAAGCTCATGGATGAGAGCAAATTGCAGACCATTGAGGTAAATGAGATTGAGGAAGTAAGGGTAGTTGTTTTTGAAATATTGATGAGTTCTGAGTGCTACAAGAATGTGATGTTCTATCTAAGACACTTAAACTACCTTGAGCATTTGAATAAGAATGAGAAAAGATCTCTTAAGTTGGCTTCCCAGAAATATGGCATTACTGATTTTGGGTTAGCATGGAAGAACCTAGATGGAATCCTCTTAAGATGCATCACTGAACATGAATCCCCCAGAATAATTGTTGATCTCCATGGAGGAGTTTGTGGGGGGTATTTTCCTACAAGTGTCACAACACATAAGATCCTAAGGGCTAGTTATTGGTGGCCAAATATTCTCAAGGATGCAACCATGTTGGTCAAAAGATGTGAGAGTTGCCAGTGTTTCTATGGAAGGATGAAGGCTAAAGGCTCCCTACCTTTGCAGTCTGTATCAATTAAAGCCCCATTTAAGCAATGGGGAATGGACTTCATTCGTGAGATTTTAGACCCTTCAAGTGCTGGCCATAAGTGGATTCTTGTAGCCACTGATTACTTTACCAATTGGATGGAAGCAATCCCCACCAAGAAGGCTACAAACCAAGTTGTCATGTATTTTGTGCTAAAGAATATTATTTGGAGGTTTAGAGTACAAGTCAAAATCATAGCTGAAAATGCCATGAGTTTCAGGGCTAGACCTCTGGTGGTAATTTGTAAAGAATATGGGATCAATTTTATGTATGCCTCTAATTATAATCCCCAAGGAAATGGACAAGTTGATTCCAACAATAAGAATTTGTGAAAGATTATCAGAAGAACCTTGGAGTTGAACAAGAGAAAATGGGGTGAATAGATCAATTTTTTTGTCTGGGCTAATAAGATCACTGTCGAAAGAGCCACTAGAAAAATTCCATTTGAGTTGGTATATGGGACTCAGGATCTGTTACCCCTGGATATGTAATTATCTTCATATCATTTCATTCAACAACTAGAAGATCAATAAGTGAGTCATTATGATACCCACATCAACCAGATTGTTGAGCTTGATGAAGAGAGGAGGGCATGACACCAAAGGCATATAAGG
Source organism: Taxus chinensis (assembly GCA_019776745.2). Classification (NCBI taxonomy): domain Eukaryota; kingdom Viridiplantae; phylum Streptophyta; class Pinopsida; order Cupressales; family Taxaceae; genus Taxus; species Taxus chinensis. Next base: position 632,259,309 of record CM034152.1, read on the forward strand.
TTTAGAGAAAAGCTAAAGAAAATGTTTGACAAGAAGGTCACTCCTAGAGCCTTCAATATTAGAGATCTTGTGCTATTATGGGATAGAAGGCATGAGGATAAGGGAAATCATTGCAAATCTAATTCATTTTGGATGGGCCCTTACTCCATTGACATTAGAATTGGTGACCACACCTTGTTCTTGAAGGATCTAGATGGTGAATTGCTTTAACTCCTTATTATTGATAGGCATATGAAGCATTTCTTGGACTCATTCCTATGAATTAGGGTAAACACCTATTGTACAATGTATAGTTTTTTTCTTTGTTTCCCGTTTTGTATTCTGGTTTTTCGTGGTCCTTGGTGACTTGTTTTTGCTAGCTTCTCTATTTTTTTTGGAGATGGCTCTGTTTCTCTACCCTACAAACTTGACTCTATTACCCAATGTATATTTTTTCACTTGGTTTACTATTGTTCTCGTGGCACTCGCAGGGAGTTCTCATCCTCGAGTTAGAGCCAATGTTGGTGCTTAAAATTGTCTCGACCCCTTTGTTCCCTTGAAGATTTATTGATGCATGGCCTCTATCATTTTATCCTTCCCTATATTGTGTTTTTCAAGTCTTTGTCGCCATTTAAATCTACTCCCAATTCCATATCATGTTTTGGTTTGTATTTGTCTCATGGTTCCTTTGTTCCTCTGAAAAATCTTTGTATTTTGAGTCTCCCGTGTTTTTTTCCTTCAAAACTCACATTTTCCCATTTCTGCCATTTACCATACTTAAGATGTATTGTCCCTATTATTTTTTCCTTGAATACTCAAAGAGAAATGAATTAATGTGTCCCTAAGGATCGTGTTCGAGCCTTGCAACAGTCTAAATTCTTTGTCCTTGAAGAAAACCTCATTTTCTGGCTCAAATGGATGTTTCGATGTGTTTTACGGTTTGACGGGCATTTCTCCTGGTCAAATTTGCATCATTCAATTGACAGGGAAACATGGCACCTTTTGGTTGGATGCGTATCATCTTGATACTTCGGAAATTCCATGAAAAACCTCATTTTTAAAATGTGTCCACGTGGAGGAACGACACTCTTTTGAGAATAAAATTTTTGGTTTGGCTTTGACGTAGCGCCAGGAGGACACGTGGAGGGTTGAAAGGAAAGAGACATGTGGAGGCTTCCACTGGGTATCCCATACTTAGACAAATTTCAAAAGGTTTTCGGTAAGTGTTAGTGCAAATCTACAGCATCCCCTAAATGACCTTCAAATCTGCAATCCAAAATTGGGTCATTTAGTGTGATTGAACAACATTGAGTTTTGTCCAAGGTGTGGGACTTGCAAGGTGAGAAAAATCTGCATAGAATGCTGGTTCTTACCCCTCTATTTAGGTGTATGCATGAATTTTTTGCAGAGGTTCTGATTCAAAATTCCTACTCTAAAACTACCAAGGAGATAGGGTTAAGAGAAGCATGGAAAAGGGAAACAAAACTAAGCTAAAATAGTGATACACCAAAGGAGTGATGAAATTTTTTCTTGCAAATAAACACAGATCATAGAGATGTAACACCAAAGCATGCACAGATTGCCAGAATATAATGAAAGATTAGAAGACAATGATAAATGCATAAGAGGATTGGAGGATCATTCACAAAACATGCATTACCATTCCCAAGTTTAATACAATGCATTACAATGGTAGAGAGGAAAAAAAATGTGTCACAATCTCCATGGAAGGTCTGAAAATCCTCGCCTTGAATTCATGTGCCAAGGGGAAGAGGGGAGTCTGCAAGAACAAAAATGTCCAACTCTTTACAAATGAGCCAAAACTGGCTTTTAATGATGAAGCAGAATGAAGGAAAGGAAAAAACATGTGGGAAAATTGATTTGAGATCTCCAACCACCAACAAGATCCATTAAAAAAGCAAGGGCACCCTCAAAAATCCATTTTTTGATGCATTCAGCCATGCTGGAGAAGAAACGAGTGCCATACCTCATCAATTTTGGTGGTTGGGGGTCGGGTTCTACATTTTTTCCTGTGTCAGGAACATTTCTTCAATTTTCTCCCTCAAATATCCACCAAAAATCAAAATTGAATAGTCCATCATGCGGATAATTTCAACATCTTTCCAATGATATAAAAAACGCATGAAAATCTGAGCTCTCGATCAAAAGATATGGCCCTCTGAAGATTTAGGGCAAAACAAGTGAAATTAGGGCAACATTAGGGTTCGAGGGCCAAAATTTAAAATTTTTCCCTAATTTTTCAAATTGGGAAAAATTCCCAAAAATTCTCTGCCGGCCCGACCTTTTCTACCATGTGGTACCCTCTGGTTGATTCGCATGGGTTCAAACGATCATTCTGCCCCTTTTGCGAAATTGGAAACTTTTCCAAAAATACTTCGCACCTCTGCCACTCTGGGACATGTGGCACCATCAGGTTGCTTGGTGGGGATGTGCTCCATTTTTTACCTTTGCGCCATTAACCACTTTAGAGAAAATTCCAAAAGTCCTTCCACGTGGCACCTTCTCATGCTCGACGGGGATGCGTTTTGTAAGCACTTTGACCAAATGGCACAATGCCTAACTCATCTCATTTCTTTCTGGGATTTCGGGCCAAAATTTTCCCTTTTACCCTTTTGACCCCAAAAGGCTAAGTGCCAAAAATTTTCCCGCAGGCCCGCCTTTTCTCCTTCTAAACTCCGTTGAGCCATAACTTGCAAAATACAAGGAGTTCGGAGAACTTCTTTACCTTTCTGGAAAGGGGAAAAAATTATCTATCCGATGAATCCATACTCCAGAAAACTTTTGAGTGCCTAAAATGTGTAAATAATTTGACTGAGGCACAAGGAAGGAAAGAATGAAGGTACAAGTTAGCCAAAATAAGTTGGGGGCTTATTTTGGATAACAATTTTGGTGACTCAAAGGGGTCATCTACCTATTGGATGAAGTGACCAGCTATTTAAAGCAATCCATTAGGAAATGGATTCATGAACTGTAATTGCTTGTTACTCTCAATTCATTAGAAAATCTCTAAGATGAAGATCGTGAGAGTAGAAAATTACTTTGACCTGGAACATGATCTGCAAAAGATACATCCTTGGGGCAACAAAACTTGTGCCAAAGAACTTAGGGAAATGTCAAATCTAAGCTACAAAAAAATAATGTGCATAAGCACTTGGAGGAAAGAAAGAAGAATCTAAGCTAATATGTACAAGGTGAGAATTTTCCCTTCTAGTAGTAATACTTTAGATGGATTCCATTAACTGGAATCTACAGTTCCTCACCATCCAATGTAGACAATTGGAAGGCATTATTGTTTTTGCATTTTGTGACCATGTAGGGGCCACTCCAAATGGCATCAAATTTTGAATGCCTTCCTGGCTTTGCTCGGTCTACATCCCATTTCACCACTAAATCTCTAACTTAGAAAGTTCTAGCCTTAGCTTTCCTATCAAAGATTCTCTTGATCAATGCTTGGTCCTTCTCCATTGTTTGGGCTACATGCTCTCTAATTTCTTGGAGTTCCATTAATTCTACATATCTAACCTCCATGGGCTCAAACTCTAACAATTCCAATTTCTTCATGAGTTCCAATGTTGGCAACTCAAGTGACATAGGCAAGATTTCCTATCTCCCATAAACAAGTCTGAATGGAGAGTTACCTGTGGATCTCTTGGGAGTTATCCTATCAGCCCATAGAGCTGATTTGAGCTTAGTGTGCCAAGTCCTCTTATTTTCATCAAGATTCCTCTTGATGATCCTTAATAGATTCTTGTTTGTGGACTCAGACTTGGCCATTACCTTGAGGGTAATAATTTGATGAAGTGCTCAAATAGATCCCATTTCAAACATCCCATTTAGTTATATTTGATCCTATGAATTCCAACACATTATCTGATATTATAGTGGCATGTATACCAAATATGGTTGTCATCCTCTCATAGAAGTCTACAATGTTAGATGCATTTGCCTCTTTAAGTGCCACCACCTCAGTCCATTTGGTGAAGTAGTATGTTGCTGTTAGAATGCATTTGTGCCCTTAGCTTGAGTTTGGATTAATGAATCCAATGAAGTCCAAATCCCATTGCATGAATGCCTTATCAACTAAGATTGGGTGCAATGGAAGTGTTGCTAACCTCTCTTTGCCTGTGAAGAATGCACAATTATTGCACCTCTTGATCCATGCATAGCAATCACTAAATAATTTGGGCCAATACTAACCAGTCTTCATGATCTTGAGAGCTATCACTCTTGGAGAAAAATTCCCCCCAACTGATCCAGTATGAAACTCTTCTAACATTTTCTCAATCTGATTTGTCTCAATGCACCTCAACAACACGCCATTGATATCCTTTCTGAATAAGGCACCATCAACAAGTGCATACCGAATAGCCTGCAATCTGAAGTTTCTTCTTTAGGATTTTTGCATCTCTAGAGGGCATAGGCCTATTTGTAAGAAGTGCATTATGTCTTGGGTCCAGCAAGGAGTGAGAATAACACAATTTTCTTCTTGAATATCTCTTTGTTCTTGGCTGTCTTATAGCACCAAACAAAATTCTTCTCTTTGTTTTCTTCAATTGGTTAACTCAAGGAAAATTTCTCGCATAATCCCTTTCTTCATACCATCTTGGTGAATTTTATCTCAATGTCATACTCCATGACACAAGTAATCCACCTTGCACATTTTTCATTTATACCTTTCTTGAGGAGGAAGTATTTGACTCCCACATGAGAAACCAGTAGTTGAACATTGTTGTTTGAAACTAGATGCTTAAATTTCTTCAAGCTCCCAATCACTGCAAGAACATTCTTCTCAATGAAGGAATAGCTTACTTCATAGTCCTCCAAGCTTTGGCTAAAGAACGAAATTGGCTGCTCTGCATTTTCTTCGTTTTGCTGTACTAAAATTGTAGAAATTATATCATCACCACCAAATGCATAAAGGATGAAGTCTTTCGAGAAAACTAGGTTAATGAGAGTTGGATCCTATGAGGTAACTTCTTTGATTTCTTCAAGCTTGTCTTACCTTCAACTTTCCATTTTAATGCCACACTTTTCTTCAACATCAAAGTTATTGGCTTGACAAGGGTTCGAAAGTTTGGAAAAAACCTTCGAACAAAATTCATTCTTCCCAAGAAACTTTGAAGAGCCTTCTTATGCCTTGGCAATTGTAGTTCTCTTATTGATTTAACCCTCTCTGGATCAATTTTCAACCCTTATTTGGTAACAATGTGGCCTAGGAGCTTGCCTTCATGAGCTAGGAAAATGCATTTTTTTGGATTCAAGGATACCCCAAATCTTCTACATCTTTGGAAAACTTGTCTCAAATGAAAGAAATGGTTTTTTGCACTTTTAGAAAATATAGTAATATCATCTAGGTATATCAGCACTATTTTGTTGATCAATCCCTTGAACTCCATATCCATTTCCTTTTGGAAAGTAGCTCTAACATTAAACAACCCAAATGGCATTTTTATATATGTATAAGTTCCCCATTTGGTGGTGAAGGCTATTTTGAACTAATCATATTCCTTTACCATGATCTTATTATACCCTAAATAACCATCTAGCAATGAAAACCTCTCAGATCTAGTAACAAATTGCAAAATCTGCTCGATAGAAGGAAGTGTGTAGTGATCCTTGAGGGATGCTCTATTCAAATTTATAAAGTCTACACACAACTGATTTCTCCACTTTTCTTTGTAACTGGAACCAAGTTTGCAACCCAGCTTGAATTTACCAACTGTGCTAGGGCGCATCCATTTTTGCATGTTGACATCCAATTGATACCTGCACCCTTGACCTATGCTAGGGCACATCCATCTCCTTTGACTTGATGGGGAATATGATACTTTCCTCTATTAACTTATTCAATTCCTTTTCTTCATGCACATGGAGTTTGGCTACAGACTCTGAAATGTGTGGACATCTTTCCTAGGGGTGGATTTGATGCCAAATCCCTCAAAACCAATGACATCCCACAGGGGCCTATTCTTATAACATTTATCCTTCTATTGTTACACCCTTAATCTGTGCCAGCACCCCTGGATGTTGATTTTTGATCACCCTATACTTTGATTACACTACATTGCTTAATCCTCTCGCTAGGGCAATCCATTGTGATCATCCTTGTACCTAATGCCCTTAAGAGGCCATGCATCCAGATTAGACATCCTTTTACCTGCGTTCCTTAACTCTATCTAATCAGTTTATCCACTTACAAAATACATTTTCTAATTCTACTCTAAATGCCCTTAACCTATGGGAAAAATGTCAACTTGTGATCTGAGAAGTTCTTTAGATTGTGACTACAGTCCCCCAATGTAACAAAGTGTCATCTAAGCTGTAGCTAAAATAGCTAGTCTTGGGATTGAAACCTCCTCAATTGTCCAAGTCTTCGTATGTTATTGGCTTTGAAAAGGTTGCAAATTTTGGAACAAACCTGGCTTTACAGTGCAATTGATCGAGCCCAGGAGGGAAGAGGGATTCAAACATTGACCTTGGAAAATTCCCTGTTCAACCATTGGAAACCCTTCATACCTTTCTTGCTCGGTTGTCACTTTACCAATTTGAAGTGACTTGCCTTCTTCAACTGAGATGGGCTCCTCCTTTCATAGGTTCCTCATTTGGGGGATGTTTTTTCCTCCTCCTTTGATTATGCCCTTTGGAATAATTTTCTAGCAATGAAATCTCCTTGGATGCGGGCCCATCTTTCTTTTCAACCTGGACACATGTTAAAACCCCATGTGGGTATGCTCTATTCCTTCCTAAATGGAGCCAAGTTTCATTAGGATTGAAAATAGACTCTAAAGTCACAATTATCAGTTGTACCACTTGATCACCATACTGCTATTCTAACTTTTCCTAATTTTTTCTTGAAGAACTTTACCAAGAACTCAACTTCCTCTTTCAAGAAATTGATGATTTGTTGGTCACTCTCAAACACTTGCCAACTTGCATTATTGTCTAGAAATAATGGCCTCACAATCACATGGATGTTTGGCTACATTTTATCTCTTTTGATACTTTCTACAACATCAAAAGTTGCTCCAACTGCTGCAATCCTATCAACAGCTTGGTTCTCTTTCCTAGGGATGGAGTTCGTGTCAAAGCCCTCAAAATCCTCAATGAGGTCCGACACCATATTCTTATAACTCTTGAGCAGGTCATTCTTGGTAGCATGTTTTCCTTTAACTTGATTAACAATCATCTCACTATCACAAAAGACTTGTAAGTTTTTTATGCCTCTCTTCCTTGACTAATGGAATACACGTATCAAAGCCTCATATTCAGCAGTGTTGTTAGAACATACAAACTGAAATCTAAAAGTTGAATAATACTTAATGCCTTGAGTTGAAAAAACAATAGCTCCTCGTCCTTCACCCTGTCTACTTCTTGATCCATCAAATAACAACTGTCATACCTCATTGTCATCTTTATGGTCTAGCTTGGTGATGCTAGGAAGAGGCTAATTCTCTACATGCATGTAATAGAATCAAATATAGAATGCTTCCAAATTTCATGTCAGCTTCATGTGTGCTTGGATAGTCCTCTTGATCAAACGCTAAACAGTTGGCATTGATTGGGCTTGGAGTATGAGGCTCAATGTGAAAGTTTGTAATAGGTTCAGACCTAATCGTGGCCTTCGCTCCATACCTTTTCCTAAATAGCATGTGTGACCAATTAGCAGATAGGTAGCCTCTAATTCTAGCTGTGAAATCCCTTGACAAACATATGGCAAAGAGTGGTGGCAAATATATCACTGACACATATTGCAAAACTGTGACATTGGGGCATGCATGCAAAGTAAGGCTCAAATCTTTGATCACTCCAACTGTTGCTATTGTTGTCCCATCTAATTGCACCACCCCCTTTGATATGGCTTCATATTGAAGGCCCAACTAATCAGCTATTTACTTGGGCATCACTGAACTACTTGCCCTAGAATAAATCATATAATTATGTACTAGTTTATCCCCAATTATCATTGAAACATAGAATGGAGGGGGCTTAAAAATTTTACCTTCCTATCCTCCATCATTCCCCTCAAGTTGAGTAGCATTTATGAGTACCTTCTCTTGCATGTGAGCTGACTGATTTGAGTTTGAGCAATTCTTCATGGCAGCTTGTAATATATCACTTTGTCCTAGGATGCATAGTGACTCCCACATAGATATGTTCATATTGGTATTCTTCATTTGTTCAATGATGTTAAATGGGGGTAAACCATCTCTTTGCTTCCCTTTAGTCTGCACATTATTTTCTTGTACATGGGCTGTAACAGCTGGTGTTTCAGTTGGTCTAGAAGGTCGCTTGGGATGTCCTTGCACATTTGGAACTACATTTTTTTTGCCAACACCTTATCTAGTGATGGAAGGTTGTGAATCACTTTGATCTAATGACTACCCTTCACCAATATTTCTCTTCTTTGACTGTGTGTTAGTTGCTACACTCTGAGAAGGTGTTTGATTCATACCACAAAAATCTTTATCCTTCCAATTCACAAGTGTAGTCTCATTTGGAGTTGTATCTTGTTGAGATGTCCCTTGTTGTTGGTTTTTTTATTGACTTGCCTCACTCTCTACACCAGTTGTTGTCACCATCAAAGCTTGGTTTAAAGCACCATTAAAGCACATAGAATTGTTGTGACATTCACTGCATGGGAAAAACCAACCATACTCTTGAGCTATATTATTTTGCACTGGCACTAAGGTTTTAGAGGTAAATTCAACATTGGGGTTATAGGGCTGAAATGGTCTATTAGCAGGAGGCTTTACTTGATTTTGATTTCCAGCTGGGCAGGGTGTCATATTAGGCTGATATGGGTGTCTATTAGGTTGAGTTTGAGGTTGATAAGAAGGCCTAAAACTTTGAGCTTGCTGCCTCTTGAGTGTAACCATCTCATTTCCCAAATTTTGCAATTGTTTCATAACTTCTTGAAGCTCATTTGAGGTACTAGAGGATGACGTAGAAGTTCATTTGAACTCTGATTTCTAGGAGTGGGAATGGGAGCTAAAGTAAGTACTTGACTAGTACTTGGGCTTCCCAACTCTAGATATAAAGGCATAGGAGGCCCATGTGCAAGTTTACCAGCTTGGATGAAACAATTCTCAGCCCTAATGGTGATGTTGTAAGTTGCAGGTAGAGTTTCACCTCCCATGGATTCGATCAACATAGAAATGTCAGAATTTAATACATTCAGAAACTATAAGAAATCACCTTGAGCTAATGGCCTCACTACCAATGGGATTCTAACCCATGTTATTTTAAACCTAAAATTGAAGTCTGTTAGCTACTCATTGGGAGCTCTCTTGATAGTTGTTAGTTGCTACAATAGAGACAAGTTGTCCCCTGTCTCTCCAAATTGGTTATGGAGGTCTGTGCACAACTGGTTCTAATTTTTGATAGATCCTCCATCAAGGATCTTTAACCATTACAAGGATTTCCCTTTGAATGAAGATGCCAATAATGTGACAGCAATCTCCATCTCAACAATCTCATGGATTGCACAAACATTAACAATGTCCTTGATAGGATCAATAGGATTGGTCTGATTTTCTCCAGTAAAGTATGGGATATTCTTTGATGTTGCAATTGGAACTGGGTTTTATTCATTGAGAGAAAGTGGGATGCTACTGTGAGTAAATTTGACATAAGGATTGGGTTTTGCCATGCTGATTATCTTGAGAACCCTTGTTGATTGGATGAAAGGTCTACTAGGTGGAGGAGTTGATAGAGTTCTGTTTGGTGGAGATGGAGACCTTTCAATCCTTGTTCCTCTTTCTCCTCTTTCTGGGGATAATTGCAGATAGTTAAACAATCCCTCTTCTCTAGTGCTTGACCTTGTTTGGATTCTTCTCATGAATCTTCAAGCTTGGACTGCTGAAACCAGTTGATTCTATCCTTTTGGAGTCACCAGATGTGCAACTCAGGGCTCTTTCAAGTAAGAAACTTACAAAAATTACACATCAAACTTTGTTGTAATGAAGATATGAATACCTCTAAGGTCCCACCTGACATGCCAAAATACGATTATTTCAAATCTACAACACCCCCTAAATGACCTTCAGATCTACAGTCTAGAATTGGGTCATTTAGTGTGATTGCACAACATTGAGTTTTCTCCAAGGTGTGGGACCTTGCAAGGTGAGAAAAATCTCCAATAAAGCTAGTTATTATCCCTTTGTTAAGGTGTATGCATGAATTTTTTACAGAATTTATGATTCAAAATTCCTACTCTAAAACTACCAAGGAGACAGAGTTGAGAGAAGCATTGAAAAGAGAAACAAAACTAAGCTAAAATGGTGATACACCAAAGGAGTGATGAACTTTTGTCTTGCAAATAAACACAGATCATAGAGATGTAACACCAAAGCATGCACAGATTGCCAGAATATAATGAAAGATCAAACGACAATGATAAACACATGAGAGGATTGAAGGATCATTCACAAAACATGCATTACCATTCCCAAGTTTAATACAATGCATTATAATGGAAAAGAGGTAAAAAATGTGCCATAATCTTCATGGATGGTCCTAAAATCCTTGAATTCACATGTCAAGGGGAAGAGGGGAGTCTGCAAGAACAAAAACGTCCAAATTTTTACAAATGAGCCAAAAATGGCTTTTTATGATGAACCAAAATGAAGGAAAGGAAAAAAATGAGGGAAAATTGATTTGAGATCTCCAATCACAAATAAGATCCTTTAAAACAAAAAGGACACCATCACAAATCCATTTTTTGATGCATTTGGCCATGTTGGAGAAGAAACAAGTGCCATACCTCATCAATTTTGGTGGTTGGGGGTCAGTTGTGCATTTTTTCCCATACCAGGGACATTTATTCAATTTTCTCCCACAAATATCCACCACAAATAAAAAATGAATAGTCTATTGTGTGGATAATTTCAACAGCTTTCCATTAATATAAAAAACATGAAACTATAAGCTCTGGATTAAAATATATGGCCCTATGAAGATTTAGGGAAAAATAGGTGAAATTAGGGAAAAATTAGGGTTCGTAGGCCGAAATTTGAAAATTTTCCCTCCTCTTTCAAATTGGGAAAAATTCATAAAAAATCTCCATCAGCCCAACCTCCGCTGCCACGTGGCACCCTCTCGTTGATCCACGGGTTCAAACAATCATTCTGCCCCTTTTACAAAATTGGAAACTTTTCTAAAAATACTCCGCACCTCCGCCACTCTGTGACACGTGGCACCATCTGGTTGCTTGGCAGGGATGTGTTCCATTTTTTACCTTTGCACCCTTAACCAGTTTGGAAAAAATTCCAAAGTGCTTCTGTTGCCCTAACTTCCGCCACTGACAGGACATGTGGTGCCATCTCATTGCTTTGTAGGCTTTCGAGCAAAAATTTTTCCCTTTACCCTTCTGCCCCAAAAGGCTAAGTGCCTGCCTTGGGAAAAATTCCCCTCCAAACTCCGCTGAGCCATAACTTGTAAAATACAAGGAGTTAGGAGGACTTCTTTAACTTTCTGGAAAGCGGAGAAAATTCTCTAATTGATGAATCCATCTCCACAAACTTTTGAGTGCCTAAAATGTGAAAAAAATAAACTAAGGAACAAATAAGGAAATAATGAAGGCAAGTTAGCCAAAATAAGTAGGGGCCTTATTTTGGATAACAGGATGTCTAGGACACATGGAGGAACGATTCTCATTTGAAGAACCTTTTTAGGCTTTTCCTCGGAGTAGCACCGAGACGACATGTGGAGGCTTCCACTGCTTCTCATACTTAGACAAATTTTTATGCAGATGAAAACAGTTTGGTAGAACAGGGACACATGGTGAGCCCACGCTCATTCAGGGTCTTCAACTTGGGCACCATTTTAAAGAAGCGTCATGAAGACATGTGGGGAATTCCACTCACTTTACATATTTTCTTGGAATTTTCAACAACCAAGGAAGATTTCCTTGGAGCTTGACACGTGGTTCCCTCCGCAGAGCTTCAAGCCTTCAAAAAATAATTTCTAGAGTAGGACACGTGGCGAGCCCTCATTCATTCAAGGTATTAAATTGTTGTGAACACCTCATGTTGTGCCATGGTGACATGTGGAAATTTGAAAATACATAGGGGGCGAGGAGGTGGACCATCAGAGGCAATTCAAAATTTTTGCCTCGTTGCTTCATAAAGGTTAAAATATAAAAAATGGCCTGGAAGCCTGATGGGAAATAGTCAATGTTTTTACTTGGTCAACGATGGAGGTGTGGGCTTTCAGAGGAAAAGTGAAAAATTTTCCATTTGAGGGAAAAGGACTTAAAGGCATTAAAGGACCCAAGGTTCTGCTGGGACCCACATTAGGGACTCGAAGCGGAAGGGTGGAACTATGGGGGATACTTGGAAAATTTTGCTTTCTTCCAAAAGAGAGTCAAATGACAGAATTTTTCTAGGGTTCTGTTGGGACCCTCCTCAGGAAAAATGTCAGGCCCATTTTTCAGAAGCGGATGTGCAGAGAAAAATGGGAATTTTTTTCATTTTTTCAAAATTGTCAGAAAACGTCAAAGGAAGCCCCCGAGCCTATTTTTGCATCTTCCACATGAATGGCCCGCATTCAAAATCAAAGATCAATGAATGCTAAGTGTCTAAATTTGATTTCCCCCACATTTTTTCTGTATAACTCTTGGGAGTGCCAGTCTTCATGATTTTTTTCTATTTTCTACATGCCAAATAGAGGATCGAGTTAATTTTGATATCTAGAGTTTGGTGGGAGAGATCTAGAGAGGTCTTTCACTTTAAAATGGTCTTACTCTTGAGCCTGATATGGTTTTCCATTTTTTTTCTCCTGAACACGCAAGTGGCAAAATTTTATTGATATGGGGTGGAAGTGGTTGGCGAATGGGTGGAGGCATGTTTTTCCCAAGAAAGGAGTTGAATGCAGGAAGAAATCGAAGAGATTTTCCCTTGAGCACTTGGATACTATTATAGATATGATTCTAGGAATCATGAAAGAATCATGGCAAACACTGGTGCATTTAATGTTTTTGTCTTTTCATAGGAATGGGCTCTATTGGAAATGTTATAAATGGCACGAATTTTTCATGCAAATGGTTGGGAGTTTTTAAAAATATCAACACTGATTTTCTCAAGAAAAAAAATATTGACAAAGCCCATCCATTTTTAGAACTCATCTAGAGAATCCTGTCTATCTATCTTTGTGTCAAATTTGACCATGTCAAGGTGGTTGCAAATGTACAACCATTGAAAATCTTTGAGATTATTTTTGAAACTTTCCCTTGTTGATAAATTTGATCAAACAATGAGTTATTTTGTTTCAATCTTGAGTAAACTATATTTATTTCATTTTTGAATGCTTACGAGTAGTTTTCTTGTTTATATTCCAATCTTATACCAAACTATAGTCCAATCACATAGGTCTTAGTCCTTGTGATAGTTTAGTGGCATCTGCAATTTCATTTCTCAGAAGAGCCTTCATCTGGGAATGGGATAAACGGTTTAAAATCACTTTTCTTTCATTTTGTTGATAGAGATTATATGTAAGTCTCTAGGTGTACCTCATGCATGAATTGGTTTAAAGATTAGTGCCTTATTAGGTCCTCTGACTCTAGCCTTCATGATAGAATCCCACAGGTTTTGTGAAAGAGTGTTGATTTGGGCCTCCATTAAAGCTCATATTCTATTTGAGGAAACAGTTTAAATTTTTGTGGCATTTTGTTGATGGAATTTTTCCATTTTGCATAAGATCTCAAGGATTTGGTGAATTAAGTCCATCCTATCTCCCCTCCCACAAAAATTCATTTAAAAAAAACCAATCCTACCCATACTACCCATGTTTGTCATGTGTGTACACAACTGCACAATTCTCATCACTTAAACATGCAGAAGCAAGCAGGGTATCAAATTTCTTTAGTAACCTTTGCCTTATTGTGAAAGTATCTCCATGATATGGAAGTGACAACTCGTGAGAGTTAGATCTGGTGTGTTGAACATATTTTCCCTAAGTCCTTCTCTATAAAATTTATGCAAAAGAAAGGTACTTGTATCTCCTTTCATAGAATAGAGGTTACAAAAAAGGTTCTCTTACATTGGTTCAAAGTCTCAACCTAAAATAGTTAGGATAAGATCAAATCCTTTTGCATGTGCTACCCACTCCCTTCAGAGCTTGAGTGGTAACAAGTCAGATAGATTGCTTCCCCAGCTACAAAATGACATACATGATTGTCTATCTGCCTCTGAGTGTCCTATCAAACCCATGATGTTTCTCGGTCTCTAAAGGAGGTTAAATTTGGGTACCAACAGCATCATTAACATCTTGTAGTGTCTGAAATATTTGAGGAAAAATAGCTACTACAGCCTGATCCAAGGGTGGTAGGTCTAGGTATAGTTATAAGAACCCCTCCTCAGGTCTGCGCCTCCTGCATAGACCAAGGCAAGAGTTAATTTATAATCATCTAAGTTTTTGTTTCATATTTCTATGTTTTCTACGTTTAACAAAATATCAAGTAGTGTTGTGTGTTCTAAGTTTGGAGTTGTGTTAGGTTTATTTGTTTATGTTTCTTATTTGCAAGTGTGCCCGGGGTCTAAACGTTGAACCCATGTCTATGATACCATGTGTAATTCTCACTCATTTATCCACACAAAGCCCAAGACAATCCAAAGATAAATTTGAAAATTTACAGAATAATTTTTTTTGTAAAACCCATTTGCAACATTAAGATTATTTATTAGTCAACACCTTATCATTTTTAATTTACATTTAATTAATATTATTAAATTTCATATTGGGTTTACAATCCTCTTAGCTTCCTTCTTATTTAATTAATAACATTTTTAAAATACCATTTAGTAACTTAATTATTTAAGAACTAAGGTATAACTTCGTCTCCCCTTGAATTTAATACATTTAAATTTAAATCTAATTAACCCTATCAAATTAATTCCAGAATTAATATGGTCTAGTTATAGAATAGTAATGTTTTATTCCACCAAATACAATGGGTCAAGGATTTTATTTAAAAATTTCTTTGACTAAACATTAGGGTTATAAAATTAAATTCACCCCCTACACCACTTGAATGACCAAAATTAGAAAATACCCATACCTTTTATTTTTGGAAAATATTCACACCCACTTCTCACCTACTTTTTGTAGGGATGAATCTCATCCTCTAGATTGATTCATTTGGAGCCCTTTGATTTAGGGATCCAACTAACCCTAAACATGGATTATGAAAGGCTCTATTTCATTTCTTTCGACTTATTGGTTCTTTTTATTTTTAAAGATTTGGACGAGAAAGGAAGTGGAGGCCATGAGAGGAAGCTCAAGCTCATGGAGGGATAATCATTCTTATTTTTTTTCTAATATTCCATTTGTACCCTGTTCTAGGGTTTGTATGTATTTTATTATTTGTTACATTATTCTTTGTTTGTATTTGCCCGATTGGGCATATGGGCATTTCATCCCATTTTAAAGAAATGGTTGGAATGGTGTATATACACATGGTTTATGAGGAAATACAACACACACGCACACACACACATACATATGTATGTATACATACATATATACATACATACATTAACATACATACATACATACATACATTACCATACATACATACATACATACATACCATACATACATATATATATATATATATATATAGATATATATATATATATATATATATATATATATATATTATATATTAAATACGTATTTTATTTACGCCCGAAAATATGAATCTAATCCTCATTATATATAAACAAATATATTACCAAATGGAAAGAAGCATGCATGGATTTAAAATAATAAGTAGGCCGCAGTGAAGGAGTGTTCCGACTATGCATAGTGTGGTTGTTGTTCTAAAATATGGCAAGGTTTATTGGTATGGGGGGAGGGTCGCCGACCCCACCCCCCATCTTGTTTAATAATGGGGTGGGGGGTGGGTTCGGCAACCCTTCCCCAACACTTTTAATTAAAAAAATTACGGCCACAACCGAGTGGCCTCCAAAGGCAAGATAATACATTTTTTTAATATAATTTTTTGTTTTATAAATATATTATATTTATATATTACATATATTAATATTAGTATTATTATCAATATTTATAATATTAATACTATTCTTAATATGTAATAATATTAGTATTACTAATAATATCAAAACCATCTTTACCATTTAATTACACACACACACACATATTTAATTTAATAATAAAATTATAGAGTGTTTCTTATTAATTCTATTCCCAATAATTTTTAATCTATGATATATTCAATATATAAATAAAATTTATAGTAAAGTTATAAAATCAAACATAGCTATCATTTACTTTGTAATTGTTGACAATTTTTACACTTTTACAAAAATGGGCAACTCGAAACTTCATTACGATGGACGACATTGATGAAGTTGACATAACTAGGGGAAGGCATTACAATTTTATATGTTTTTAGTTGCAACAATTGATTAGCTACATGTAATCTACAGCTTTTTTTGTTGTTACAAAATGTAACACCTCACATAGACTTTTATTCCATGTTCCTCTTTAGCAAGGAAACAAAAAATCCCTGAAGGACTAATGCATTGCCTTGATGAAGGTCGGGTATCACATTTTTGGATGAAATGCTAAATTTGGGAACAAAAAATAGAGTTGTAGTATACAAGAAAGAGAGTTCATTTTTAAATTTATAGGTATTTCAAAACTCATTATTTCTGCATGTCAATACATTTAATTATGCGATTGAGTTGTTTACTTCGTTATACAATCAATATGTATGTCATAAAGCTGAAAGTAGAAAGAAGTATAACACTGAAGTACATAAATTAAGTGTTATTTATTCATGAAGAAGTACAATATTTATCACACAAGACATGGGATGTAACTCATAACTACTGAAGAAATAAGTACATATGCATGAAGTTAAAAGTAATTGAGTATAGAAGAAACCCATCATTGCCTTGGGTTCTCTTCTATTCTTCTTCACTTTAGCTTCAGCTCCCTCTTTTACCCAACTCTCCTAGAAGTCACAATGTACCTAAAAATGAAAAAGGAAAGGCATCAAATTTGAGCTCAGGGTTTGATCTATACCCATGTACTATGTAACTATATGCAGGTGTATTTCTAAAAGTAGAAGCATAAGGTACATCATATACAGATACATAATTGATAAGTGTAATATTCTACATCAACACATGATTCACATAATCATTTCAGAAAAGAAGGAGAAAATAAAAACTATGGAACATAAGAGAGGCAAAAATTCCTAAATATTTTCTAGCTATTTTCTTAAGTGTGCATGTCTAAGTAGCAAATTAAAAGTAGTTTTTTAACATAAATAATTACTGTACAGAAAAGAAATACTTTCTAAAGAAATCTAGATGATACAAGTTAAGAGTTGTTTTAAGAAAAGGAAAATGTAAACAGGAAACGTATAGAAGAAAGTATTGAGCCATTGAATCAGAAGTAATGAAGTAGGATACAAGTAATAGTTCTTTTGGGAATTTTTTTTTATCAAAACATAGAAAATAAGCAACGGTATCTTCCATCTTTCATTAACAAACCTCTATAAGAACCCATGAAGAGGATAGTTATAGGAAATACCACAAATGAGAAAACTTAAGGTTTTGGATGAAAGGTGTAAGTTCTAAAGAACAATTAAAGTTAAAAATTTAATCATGTATCATGATTGAATGGGGTAAAAAAAAACCTCAATCTTTCAAAGGAAGATATTTTCCCCCATTACAGTTCCATTATCAAGTTTCAAAATTAATCAGGAAGGTGTTCATTCCAAACAAAGATGCTACATCATTAGAGAATATAAGAAATATCACCAAGTTCTTCAAAAGGTAACATATGCAACAAGATTCCAGATTCAAAAGAAACTTTCAATATTCAATTACAAAGTTTTCTCAAATATGAATAACATAGAACTATAGCTCAGGGAAGAATCGATTTGTATCAAAAACAAATATACAAATTAGAATACAGAAGAGAAGTGGTTCAAGTTTTAGATCATTTAAACAACTTGTAGTATCTCAGAAAGGTACAATTCAGCAAAATATCACTTTACAATAGAAATATCAATACATAAAAGAAGCTTCCACTTAGAATTTAGAAAAAAATATCTCGGCTCCTTCAAGTTCATAAAGTAAAGTATAGTTCTAGATTAAGATTTGAAGACACCTACAATAAACTTACTGTTGTTCATCATGCAAGGAAATCAGCTTTGGAATGATTTAAATGCTTCTACATAATATGCAACTTCTATCTCAGAGCCAAGACAAATTATAATGAAAGAGCAATCAGAATTAAGGAAAATGCTTGAACATCAAACTTAAATAGGCAATGTGAAATTGTTATAGTACAAGCACAATGAATTAAACCATAATTCAAATAGCTAAAAGGGAAGTCAAAATTGGGAGAACAAATTTTCAGAAGATAGCACCAGTTTTTTCAAACTCTCAAGCAAGGACAATTATTATGATCTAAGAAAATTTCCATCTACAACTACCAAGTTCAATATCCATGATGCATATGAAAATACAACAATGGCTAGGTTAGAAGGTACTCACATGAAAAGAATACATATCTTCCATGAGTTTTAAACCATTAACTTGCAATTTTTTCCATCCATATAAGCATCAAACCAAAAGTACAATTGCTTCAACATAAAATAGCTTAAAGGAAAAAAAAGACTAGAAATATTTCAAGATATTCAAGATGAAAATAATGATAGCATCAATAAAATAATACGTGAATTTATGAATCCAAAAGATCATACATCTTTTATTTTTGCAAGAAAAAAAATCTACAAGTGCAAGCTACAAGGAAAGTTTGTTGTCATTAGTATGGAATTCAGCCTAGAAAGGATGAGGTTATACAGTAGCAAGGTTATAATAATGTTTCCATCAATTCTTCTTAACATGTGGCAACATTTTAAGGTCAATCATTCATGAAAATAATTCAATAGAGTACAAATCTTCATCAAATTACAAGGCAAGTTCCAGTCATTTATTCAAAGAAAAACGAATAAGAAAAGAAGCCAACAAGATCATATTTTCTTTATGAAATAATGAATGTAAATCATGATCTCACAATTCATATTGATCAAAAAATCTAAGCAGAAAGCCAACATTAAGCTAAGAAACTAAACTTGAGACAACAAAGGGGTGTAATTGCAGCTATTATCTTATAACAATCCATTATTGGGTGATTACGATATGAAAATATCTAATAAAGAAAAGAGTATCTCTTGATAAATTATCATACATAATGATAACGTACAAATTTATCTATTTTAGAGAGCAACAGTGATAAGTTATAGCTATCTTTTGGAAACATTGACTGTAAACTAAAAAAAAATTCGGGCACCTTGTATGGTATGATTTGATGAGAATGGTTGTCAATCAACAAAAGGAAAGAAATAGGTTACATAACAAATAAAAGTTCAAATGAGAGTGCATATGTTCTAGAAATATTTCAGTTTGAATAAGCTGCTACAAATACAGAGATTTTATGTACAATGAAGCAATTCACAGTTGCACTTTTCATGAAGACCCGCATCATTAATTCAAAACCCAGATCTAGATAGAGTGGTTTTTTTATTTGGATATGGAAAAATATAGATACAGAACATGTGTACAAAATAGAGCTACCGAGTCAAGCCATAACAAGGCCACAAGAGTAGAGAGCTCGAATGGGTTAAAATAAATGAAACAAGTCAAGAGAAAGAAAAATTAATCATTTGTTGTCGTACCATCCAAAGTAGAGAAAACTCAAGACAAATTTGATAGTGGCTATAGTCAGTCTAAAAACCAAAACATTTCATCATTTCACAAATGCAGTCTATACATAGATTGTATTTATATATCAATCGGATTAGATAGTTTCAAATCTATCCTTTATGAGCACAAACCTTCAAGACAGAAACAATGGTTAAGTTTTTCAATAGCTAAGAAAGTCAAACACAAAAAACAGTTGAGATTTGTAAAAATTACCACAAAATATGAATACCTAAAACTGCTAAAATTTTGATATGAGGTATATACAAAAAAATATAACAATACCACTTGTCATTACACAAATTAGGAAATGCAGAACTAGAAATTGTTGAAATCCTTATATGAGTTTTAAAATGAAAAGTTGAGCTTATTTTAAGAGCACAATACAAAGAAAATCATATCTTTGGAGAAACAAACATGACAGTTTACAGTTAACTTATTTTCTATCCAATAATGGCCATTGAATAATGCAAAAATGGTAACACTGACCACAACTAATAGATCAAAAAGGAAATGGAAACAAAAATGTAAATCATGACTACCCACAGAACTCATTAATGGTGACCAAATGTTCACATAGAACCAAAAAAAGGAAGACATTGTCGAGTTTATGCAAAATTATTGACCATTTTCATAGCATGCTCAAACATAAACAAGAATGCTACAATTAAGAAGTACTCGACAAATATAGACTTCCATATTTATATTCATCAGATATTAGGTATTTTGGAGCCATTTATGATTTTCAAATGTTATGTAAAGATTGACAAAACTTAAAATATCTCACCACTTTGGAAGTCGGTTTGTTGAAACCTTCAAAATATCTTTAAAGGTAGTGAAAAAATGATGGCACCTAGATCTCAAAAAAATCAAAATGCATAGTAATGGGTATCCATAGTGAACAATCAACCAAATATGTGGTTTCGAACTATTAACCAGATCTCCATATGGTTGCCATGGAGATTCAGAGTAACAAAACAAAGAAACGACTACATATACATTTTTTAAAGAACTTAAAAATACTACAACTAAGACAGAGAATTTTCATGATCAAAAGAGAAAGAAAAATTTGAGATAAGAGCTTCAGATTCACCAAGAAGTGCCTTGCACATGAAAAATGAGCTGAAAAGATCATTCATGACTATTAATATAAATTTCTTTAAGGCTTCGCCTGAAAAATGAAAAATGCCAAATGAAACGATTGGAGTTGAATTCGTTCTTACTCAGCAAAGATTAACCACACCAAAAATATAACTCCACAAATTAGTTAGGGATCAATGGTTAGAGATATTGAAGTATCAAATATCTACGACACAGATCAAAACCATAGACCAACCAACAAGTTAAGGATCGATGGATGAGGTCTCGCATTACAAAATCTAATGGGTGGAGATCCATCACCTTATTAAATGCAGACTCCATGTTTACCATAATCAGAAGTAAGGACATATCATACAGCATAAATCAATTCAATACCAAGATTGATCAACCGAGGATCAGTAACAGGAGCAATAAAGCCACAATCAATGAAAACTCTATACTCAAAGAATCAATGACCTAGATTACAAAGTACCAAGATCGATGGTTCACAAAAAATTCATAGTTCAGCTACCCCTTTGCCAGATCCAGAGCCATCAATGGTAGATATCAATGAGTACAAAAGATCAACAGTGCTAAAGACCCTGAACTAAACGAAGAGATCAAGTAATACACATTTCATAGGGTCAGAAAACCTAATTTAACTCAAGGTTGTCTACTGACAAATTTCTAATGGGCTGTGCCTTCGTGGAGAGGGGGCCATCCCATGTCTTTAACAAAATCATTTTTGACCTATTAAAATGTCTAAACCATATGCTTTGACAAATCAAAATACCAACACATTTCAAAATCAAAGCAAAACATAGCATATGTCAACAACCTTATGTTGTGTGGATGATTCATTAGTCTAAAGGAGGAGACCAATTTAGTCAAAAGTAAAATAAATTTTTAAATGTTAAACTGAAGTATAAAGTAAATCTTGTGTTAAACAACAAAGGACCGAGTACTATACATAATATATGATTTAATCAGAGGACATTTACATTATTAAAACCTTTACTTTTATTCTTATTTCTAAGATTGAATCAAAGGACCCCCTTTTCTATTTGAGTCAAAAGTATAGGCCTTAGTGAGAAGGATAATTCATGGAAGGAGGACAACATCAGTGTCACATGGATCAATTAAAGGGACACTTTTGGAGTTAGATTATTTTTCTCAAAAATGGATATTATTTTCCCACACATGCCTTCAGGTGGTCCCCATAGTGGGTGATTTTCAAGGATGAATAATTTTACTAACGTATTGAAAAACAAAGGCTTTTTTTTTATTTACACACGAGTGAGTTTTGCATATGATCACAAGATGATATGAACAAATGTGCAACATCAAAACTTGCAAGTGGTCCTCATATTAGATGGAATACATGGATGAATATTTGGCAAAGTATTGCAAATAAAATATTATTTTTGCTCACACATGGAGATTAAATTTTTTGCATGTGCATTAAGTGGTAGAATTAAAAATTCCTAGAATATCAATTGTAAGTGGATAAAATATTAAGTGTCACATCAAGCACTAGAAGAAAGAGATTGCATACACATTGGAGAAGACATACACAAAATCAAGGGATATTATTAGCCAAATTATTCATCTTAATTTATTTTAAAATATAAGTCAACTGTAGTTTGACTGAAATGTATTTTTGTAACTCGGGCTATTAATGCCTTTTTGTAATTAGCATGTCTATTTTCATTCCTTTATTTATTCATGATAAAGGGATAACATTAGCATCCATGGGAGAGTACAAACTTTAGCCTATTTTTAGGATGGGATGGGTGAATAATCTTGCTACATATTATGTGCAATTGCAAAGCACATGGTGGAATTTTGGGACATAGGAGTGTAGAATAATTTTTTTACAAGATTTTCCCCTTGAATGAGAATTCATTTCCTTCCTTTCTAAATATTTGCAGTGGTGTGTACATCTCCTTAATTCTTGTGAATGTCGAATTCCCTCATTAAGCATCTTAAGCTTTCTATAAATTTAGTAATTTATACATAGTATTAATGTGCATGTTTATCTTATTGTATTCTTGTCATTCATTCCCTCAATAGCACAGAGTGTTTTGCCTTAGTATTCTACTGAAAACTATTTATTTTTTCATTAAAATTTTATTCTCAAATTTATTGTGCATGTACCTATGTCATAGCCCTTAAAAAATTTGGTGTATCACCCCATTTTCAATTCATTTACATTCATCTTTTTACCCTCAAAACCCCTAACAATTAGTTTATAATACATAAAAAAGGAACCGAACTAGATACAAGAGATTCACCTCAACAATAGGTATACCCAATTTTTGATGTGTTTCCATGTTATTTACGAAAGTGAGAGATCCATAGTAACCTTAGAACACCTGCAGTCATCTCTCAACAGGGTGCACTTTTGAGCGATAATAGTAACAATATGTATTTTTTCTCTACTAAAATCAAAATATTAAATCGATTTATCTGAAAAGGTTATTCAAAAGCAAGAATTTTAAGGATTTCCACCTATACATAATAAGGTAAAAATATTCAATCTATTATGTTTGCAAGAGGAGATTTCTTTCCCTAATCTAAGAAACTACAACTTCTTCCTTTCTTTCAACAATACACAAAAAAACTATGGTTTAATTTACGACCGTATGCCTTCTGTGTAATACAATAAGAATAACTATTTCTTTCATCACAAGATGCAAGTTTCAAAATTACAAAAAAATAATTTATAACAAGATTTCCAAATAGTTTTAAAATGAACATCACACATCTTGAAGAAAATGAAGCAACTAAATTGAAAGCAAAATTATTTTCATTTCAATCCCATTTCAATATTTTTTCTTCACCAAAACAATACACATATTTTCAAGGAACTTGGTTAACTATTATAATCTAATACTATCTGTTTCCAACAAGCAAGGAATATTCTTTTTTAAATCTTTCTACTTTCATTTACAATGAGTAGCTAATATCAAAATTTTTATAACCAAAATAACTAAGAGCTCTAGTTTTAGGATTGAAGTTTACAAGACCTCCATACACAATGGAGAAAACATGGTAGAATCTTTATAAGCGAGTTCTTGGTAATTTTATCCAAATTCTACAAGAAAACATTCATCATTTGAGCTCTACCTTCTTCCCAAGATCAAACAGAAAAACCAAAATGGGGGAGTAGGAAACACTCTCCCCCCAACCAATAATCCAATGAGGAAGTGAATCCTTCGTCCTCATTAGTCCCCAAGCCCCAACAATGAAATAATATGGAATATTTGACAACCATTAGAAATGAAACAAGGCTTCCACATTTACATTCAAACCAACATTCACACAATAATGTTTATCACAAACATTCATGTCCACACATATAAGCTTCCCAAAATCATGAGTTTAAACTGAAGCCAAGAAGAGAAACTAACAGGGGGATTTCGCTTATGCCTCCCAAGGATTTGGGTGCCCACCTATAAACCTCTAGACTCAATCAAATCCCCAAAAACTATTATGCCTCCCTATAAGGAAAAATATCTCTTATTCCTCCCTCACTTTTATGCCTCCCTCACTGAAGAGAACAACAAGATAAGTATAAGGCGGGGCACGTGAACCCAACTCCCTCCTAAACACCCAATTCAAACTGTTATGCCTCCTAGAAAAATTATCCCCATTTCACTTTCTCATACACAACCTAAGGCCATTTTACTACCAAAAACCACACATGCAATAAAATATTCATTCAAAACATACGCAATAAAAGAAGTAAAAGAAACCAAGGGTGAAGACCCTACCTTTCCATTGCAATAATTCCACTCCACAAGGAATTTCCAAAATCTCCAAGCCCAAGCAATCCCAAGCTATCTCCAACTCCAACAAGCACTCCCAAAAGCAAGCACCTCCAAAGTAAGAGACGAAAAATAAAACAACCCCCAAATCCTCACACAAATTGGAATAAATAGAAAAGAGGGAGAGAGAGAGCCGATGTGGCTCTATGTAGGATGTCACATCATTTCTCCTCCAAAGAACAATAAATTTTTGGTTGAGGGAATGACCATCCTTTTACACACTTAACCCGAAAATCCACACCGCTAAAGGACACAAATAAGGCCCTTATAAGAAAAGAACAATTACTTTATCTTTTTTTTCCATGAAAACAAAAAATAGGGCCTAAAATAAGCCCCTTAAATCATAGGCCTAGTGGGTGGGTGACTTTAAGAGGTGTGCGACAAGCTTAAATTGTCCCACAAGTCTCCAAAATTGCCTAGAAATTTAAAATCCGAATTTCACTTGTAAGATTGAGTACGCACTACTCAAAAACAAATTAAATTCTTTCCAATCCAACAAAAACCAAGACTACCAACTCACATTTATTTCCCCCTATGTGTCACATCATAATTAACAATATTTAACCAATTTTAATTAACTTAAAAGGAGTACTAAAAAATAATAATAAAAGTGTCTCCACATACTAATAAAACTATAGCAACTCATAATTAAATAAAATCAACAAGACAAAATAACAAACATACCCAAGGTCACATTTGAGGTCACCCCCCAATTGGGACCTCCTAAAAATGTAATTACAAAACATCAAAAATACACACAAGTTGCCAAGGTGACCCGTTGCCAATACCCCAAATTCCTTCACTGTTGGTCTCATATCCCCCTTTGGTTTATTGTCTTGTGAATGCCTGCAAAATACAAAACAATACCTTTTTGGCCTCATTGCCATATTAACGACATTGAAATAGTAAAACAAATGCGTAAACATATTCAGAATTATCATAACTAAACCATCCCTAAACAAGCAATTCATCAATTGTTCATGATTTCAATTATTTCAATTTTATCAAGTTTCTAACTAACAATAAGATCACAAAATGAATTAAATCATCTAACAACACACACACACACACACACACACACACACACACACACACACACACACACACATCAAATAGAATGCTTCAGTACAATAGAAAATCAAGATCATAAAATTTTGATATGTCAAAACATGCATATAATCCATCCTGTAAATCATGTCATAATTCTAAACGTCCATAATGTCTATTAAATAACTAATCAAATATAACAATGTTCATTTGTCAATTTATAAAATGTGATCAGCATGTCTATATCTCAAGTCCCTAATAAGAAAAATCATAATAATATCAATTTTGAAGAGGAGTAGGAACTATGGAGTAATTCACCATTGCTCGTAAAATTCAACTTCACACCCTTGAGAAAGGCCATGTCAAACTCCAATCCAATAAACCAAAGCCCGAATTCACTAAGTCATCTCATCATGGTGACAAATCAAAAAATGCTTCAATTTACATCGTACTCAAATATTTTTCCACATCTAACTCCCACACGGAGCCTCCAAAAATAAATCCTAGATCATCTCCAAAATATACCCCTCTTAGTTATTCCTAGAGCACTTTTCTATTAACGTTGCGCGTAAAATCACCATTAAAAACCTTCATTCCATTATACAATTTGAAGATGAATCTATTATAGATTTTGTCTCTAGGTGGTATGACATAATCAATCAATTGTCCTTATCTCTTCCATAGACCAAGATAATCAAACTCTTTTTGCGGTTTTGTGTGAAGCATATTTCATCAACTCTTTAGATCCAATGCTTCCAAAATTATGAGGAGTCTTTCACCATGGCTCATAAACTTGAACTTCACACCCTTGAGCAAGGCCATGTTAAAATATGATCGAAGAAACAAAATCCCGAATTCACTAAGTCATCTAATCAAGGTAAAAAATCTAAAATTGAATCATTTACCATCATATTCAAATCTTCGTCCACATCTAGCTCCAACACGAAGTCTCGACAAAGAGGACGTAGATCAACTATCAAATATACCCCTCTTGGTGAATCCTATATTTCTATATTCGACAAGCTAATGGTTGTATATCTCATCCAACTTCCCCTATCCCACCCAATGACAACCCATGACCGAAATCCATATAGTATCGAGAGGATCATTATTGTAATTACCACCAAGTCCATGGTCACAATATTGAAAAGGGAAAAAATTTCAAAGATCTTGTATAATGGCTCATAAACCATGGTGACCTTCAATTGGAAAACCCTAACGTACCTCCTAAGATGATTTCAACCATACCAATTGGAAAACCCTAACGTACCTCCTAAGATGATTTCAACCATACTAAGATGTTTTACTTCTATAATAAATAATATTTTCATGTATGAATGGGATTGAAAGGGGTACCTATAATTTCAAGAATTCATATAATATTATTTTAGCTATGGATATGTAAATAATAAATACTTTCCCTTAAAAAAATGTTTGGTTCAAAAATTGACTCCTAAATTAAACGCTTTATTTTCAAAACCCATTTTGCATAAATTTCTTAGAGAAATAAATTTTAAAAAAGTAAGGACTCCAATGTCGTTATTTATGTGTTCTTTGTACGAAAATTATAATGATAACAAACATTTTTTTAGCATTTTTAAAGGGTATCTTGTTAACTATGTAAATATTTATTCCAAAATTTCGATGATGGATCACCTAATAAGAGGGTCTGTAAAATTAGTAGAAGCATCACGAGGAATATTTGATTTCCTCGACAAGGAAATCAAATATCAATGATGTAACAAAATGAATTCGAGGATGTATATGAACGAGATCTAATTTTGAAGATGTTAAGGTTTTGTATTAGTTTTTGTCTAAAGCTAATTTTGTTCAGACAAAATATATTTGAAAAGGTTTGACGATTTATCTTAAAAACAATCGAACTTGTATGGACATTGAAAATGATTCAAAGGTTATAGTGGAAGTGTTAAATAAGGATTGTATAGATATTAGTAAATGGCTAGTTAATTTGCATTTTTTTTTGCGTGGGTCTCAATAGTCGACGGAGTCTTTTGAAGATAATGGTAGTCTTGATATTATCAAAGATCTTATTGTTAATGGAACTAACTCCACGTTTTCATCTCATATGGAAAAATCTTGAATGATCGGCAACCATGTTATTGAGAAAATGTAATGGACAAAACCATGGTGAAATATCCTCCTTAATTATAGTGACAGAGTTACGCATTTTCGCATTGTTGTGGTATCTTAAAGTTCATGACCTTTACCTATGTCTTTCCCTATGTTTGTAATTGAAGATAGGAAGCGAACAATGTGCATAGCTCTAAAGCGCCGCACGGGTATGTTGTTTTTCTTGTTTTGGGTTTTCTAGTTGATTGGGAAATTGGATGCCGTAATACGATTTCTTGTTACATTCGTTCTTTCCATCAATTTTATTTCTCACATGATTTTCAATGATTTGATGCGACGACATTGGTATTCTTAGTATTCTTTTCTTTTAAAAGGCCTTACGTTATGGAGGTAAAATTTAAAACATTATTGACCTATTTTGATTTTTTAATGCCTACTCCTCTTCGACACTGATTGTACTATGATTTTTAATTTCGTTGGATTAGAGACATGGACCTAATTGTTATATTTTAGTTAGCATGTTAATAAGATACGAGGACGTCATGATTACTATAGTTTTTTGATTATCAGTTTGGACTATATGTGTGTATTGTCGACCTTGATGGACATTTAAGGATATGATGATAATCTATAATGGTAACTTGCTATATAATGACAATAGATTCTTGGTGTATTGAGTGTATTCAGAGTAATGAACTAACCACATGGTCTCATTGATTTTGTTAACTTCTAACCATACTGATTGTACTAGGTATCAGTAATATGTTGTTGATTGTATCTAGTAGTTAGAAGACACAATAGATATAGAGAATTTCATGATTATTGTAGAATGTGAATTGGATTATTGATGATTGTAAATTATTTACTAGAGTAGAATTGAAATGTTAAGCTCTTTGAAATAATTGATAAAAAATTCATAAATTTGATGATAATGTTCTAGCTACGTTATACGACGATGTTAATTTATAGATATATGTGTGTGTTGTATTGTTTGATGTATGAAGAGTATTATATGATGAATTTTTTGTATGCATTGATTTCCATGGCATATTGATATGGCATTGAGGCCAGATATGTATTCTGTTGGTGATTGCAAGAAAATTATATCACTATACATCGAAAGGGGATAGGTAACCAAACCTAGAAGGATGTTGTATATTTACAACAAGGTCCAATTGACAACTTGTGTGAGTCTTGTGTTATTTCTTGCTAGGTTATGAGAGTTTGTTCATGAGGGGGTGACCTCATATATGTGGCCTAAGGGTGGTGATGTTTTCCTTTGATTTATATTGTGTGTTTTAATTTGTGGAGCATGTTTTTAATAATTGAGAAAATTTAAGTCACTTTATTAACACTTGTTAATATGTCTTAATTAGCTAATTTAACTTAAATTTTAAACTAGAAAGAAGAGGTGACATGTGGGTAATAAATGGATTAGTTAGTTCTTGATTTGTGCATGATGATGAATGAAATTTATTGCATTTGTGTTATGTGCACACATTTTCCCTCTCAAAACCCGAAATTTGACTTGGAAGGCACTTTTTTGAGACTTGGGGGACAAGTAAAGCTTGTCCCTTGCTTTTCATAATCACCCACAAACAACACATATGAATTATGGAGCTTATCTTGACCCTTTTAATGCATTATTGAGTGTAAAGGAGTAAAGAAAATCACCTTTTTAATTATCACATTTATTTTTTCCTTGATAGGTATGGCATGCTTGTTGGAGTGTGCTTTTCGACATGTCATAACCTTACCTTTTCATTTAATTTCCATGGTTTTGGGGTATAACATGTTGTCATGAAGTGGAGGAATGATGAAGTGGCATCCTTACACGGGGCCACCTCAACATCCTCACCTCTTTTCTAGTTATTGGTGTGAAATTGGAGGAATGAGGGCTATTTGTCTCATTTTCTTGATTTTCCTTTAGAAATTATTTATTGAGAATTCTTACTTGGACCTTAAAGGATTGCTTTGGTTCTTACTTGGTTTTCGAAAGGATAAAAACTTGTGGTTTCAAGATTATGAAAGCTAGTATGAAAAGGTAGGATATATACCTTATTTTTATTGTTTGTTGTATGTTTTGTAAATGCATGTGTGTATGTATTGTGTGGGATTGGTATAGTATGGCCTAATATGTGTGGGAGATTGAAAATGGAACCACTTTGGGGAGGGTAAATGGAAATTTGTAGGCTTGTGGATGGAGCATGAGTAGGGAGTTCCATCTATCAAAAATGAAAAGAGTAAATTGCTATATTTTGTGTATTATGCATTGGGAGGGGAAATGGTTATATTGTGTAGTTTGAATGTGCACATGGAGGCATTTTAGGTGGAAACCCTAACTCATTTGGGAGCTATAAGGAGGTGGTTTCTTTGTTCTATTCTCTATTGGCTTTGAATTTAACTCTATGTGTTGGGTTTTGTGGCTTGTTTTGTTGTGTTTTATGGTTTAAAAAATTTATTTGTTTGATTGTATGAGTGTTCAATGTTTTGTGGAAGCCATTGTTGTGAAAGTTATCAGCTTGCCTACACACATCATGGTTCTTTGGATGAGGTTCGAGGGTCAATAATTAGGATGACTTCTCCTTTTATTGGATATAGGTTGGGTGGAGAGCAGTGTCTACTACCCTTATTTGTGTTGTGATTCAAGATTAAAAAGTTGAACGAGTCCAATTTAAAACTATGAAGTTGGGAGAAGATATTGAAATGAAGACTTATGTATTTGACCTCTTGAAAGAATACATTTGTTGTAAATTTTAGCATGTTGCCTCCCCCCTTGGACTGGTGGGATTTAGCATATCTATAATTTAAAGTGGAGCCTTGGAAATGAATAATTCAATTTGGTATGATTTATTTAGTTATGAAATGTGAATGGTTGAAAGGAGGATGCTGAAAGGTTGCATCTCATTGATATTGCATTGCATTTAAATCTACATTGCAATGAGCCTTCAACTTAATTTCAAGTGGTATTTTATTTTATTCGAGGATATGCTTCATAATGTAAACCTACTACTTAATCAAAAGTCTATACTTTATTGATTTATTCCATGAATCATAAGTATAGTGAAGTGTATGTTTGTTGTTTTGGACCAGTGTCTGAATAATTGAAATATAATATTTTAATATGGTTTCGATTTCCTAAATTTACTAGCAAATTTTGGATCAAATTATCTTTGTGTATTATATAAAATGATATTATCGAAAATTAAAAATATAAATAATGCAATAGTTCCTTTTAAATAAAAGAAAGAAATCTATTTTCTCTCTACATTCATATCTTTTTATACAAAAAAACGGGGGACCTACAACTATATATCTTAATGAATATGTATATCTATATAATATAAAAATAAATATGTGATATATGTTTATTTATAGAAAATATTTTTCTAAATGCCATGTTGAGAATTGAAAGAAAATATATATATATATATATGTTTCATATTAATAAATTATTTAAGAAATATATATAAGCTTAAATCGGGTGAATAGTTTTATCAGAAACAAGTTTTATAAATTCAAAAAGAAAGGGATGTAATAAAGAAAAGTGAGTAAAACATAGTTGGCTGTGTAAAAAGGATAAGATAATGAGTTATAAAAAAAGAGGGGTGTTATGTTTTTGTTTGAATCCCATAGGACCATGTGGAAATGGGATAAAATTTTTGTAGTGGGTGTGGAGGCGCCCGACCCCCCTCCCTCCTCATTTTTTTTGATCTAAACCCATTTCATACAAGCCATCCCTCGTTTCTAATTCAAGGCCACGACTCCATTACACATGCCGAATAAAGGTAAATGCGCAAAGGGCCGTAAGTAAGTTTATATATATGTAAGTTTATATATATACACATACACACTAACCCATAAACTCTACATTCATGAATATATATCTTTAAAAACCAGAAATAAAAATGCGGTAAAAATGCCCATATCAAAATGGGGTAGAAAAAAAAAAAAAAAACAATAAGAAGATAAATAAAAAAAAACGCTAGGAGTGGGATGCAAACAACTCTACAAATGTGTGTATCCATCCAAGAATAAAGGGCAACCTTCCATGGCCTCCATAGTCCCAAAACCGGAAAAACAAATTGGAGCAAATGAATGAAGTAAGGTAAAAAGAAGAATAAGAAGACCTCTTTAGGAATTTTAGGGCATTTCTTATCCATGGGACCAAAAGGATTTAATCTAATGGATAATATTTTATCGTACAACTTTAAGTGATGTGATAATGTGGGAATGGATGTTTATTAAAAATAGTATGGGTAAAATTTGAGTGGAGCCATTTAACTGTATTAGAGTGTTAGGATTAAGTTGTAACCTTTATTTTTATAGATAAATGACTTTGAAAATTTTGAATGGTTCATTAAATTAAATAATTATGAAAAGGGTAACTTGACTAATGAATCACAAGGATTAATTACTGGAATTTGATTGTATAGTTAGATGACTTCATGGGGGCATGGTTGTTAAGTTGTTATGAGAGGTAAGAATTAATTTTAGGAAATATTGATCCAGAAGATATTTTTAAAAGGGTGAATTAACGGAAACCCTAGATGGGGATTTAGACCCGAAATAGTTGGAACGAAGTAATAATAATTTATTGTTAATTTAATTATGACATCCTTATGAATATGTGGAATTTATTAATCGTGAACTATTTAAACCTAGTTGGTTGTTATCTTGTTGCAACATTTTTAAAAATAAAAATAAAAATGAAAATAAAAATTATTTTGTAATCTTCCTAATTATTTATTGGGTTTTGTGCATGGAAAATGCGGGTGTTACACTTGGTATAAGAGCCATGGGTTCAATGCTTGGACCCTAGGAAAACATGGGAACACAACAACCAGATAGTGAAACCTAAACCTAGGACACATGAACCTCTAGGATAAAAATAATAATAACCAAATTAATTTTTTTTTTGGATTTTCTTACTCGCCTAAGTGGGCATCTTGTCGAACTCGGTTGATAGGAAATGCTACTTAATTTGATATTTTGGTGAACTTCTTGAGTGAAAGGAACTTGGTTCCTTGTGAATTTGTTGTTTATTGGGTTCCTAGCTCTTGGGTATGGTCGTGTGATGGTGTTGACCCTATAGAGACCATTCCTTATCTAGATTACTATTTTATTTGATGTGAATCTTGTGGATTAGTGCTTGAGGTAGCATTCAAGGGTTGGTTTGAAGGAAAACTAGAGGTTGATTAGTTGTTAGAGCTCCCCCTTCTTCTCCTGTGGCTATTCGAGTTAGTTTGAATTTTATCCTGTGGCAGAGTAGACATAGTGACATGGTGTTATATTTGATCCAATTTTATATATGGGTTCTTAGATCTGATCTAAATGTATAGTACCCCTACCGATGACCTATGAAGTGTTACGAAGTGAAAGTGATGTGGACATTTTATGTGTTTTATATTCATAAACTTAAGTTATTTTATCGAGGACAAGCATTTTTTTTATAATTTGGTTAAGAATATCCTAGGTGCATCTTGTCATTTTTATCTAATTTCTAGATTTTCAAGGATTACAATATGACTGCGTAGAAATTTTCTTTTATCACCGAGTTTTCTTACATTTTACTTTTGATTGGTGACTTGGATTTCATTTGTCTTGATGGAAACTTGGCTAAATGTTCTCAAGAATTTGACATGATCCTTTCTTGTCTACTATTGAGTTGGATCTACTTTGTTTGTATTGTGATAGTCATCGTATAAGGGTACAACCTAAGTGTATTGATTGTCTTGATAGGTTCTTCAAGCCATGCCTTTGGTTTTGGAGTGGTGGGGTTTGGTGTGTCTAGGATCTTGGAGTTCCTCCTTCAATACTCAAAATTTCTAGGGAGACAATTATCTATGTCGTGTGGTTTAGTTGGCAGTTTGACGATGGCTGTGTTTCTTTCGCACACTGGTAGGAGATTTGTTCCTAATCAAAATAGATGTGATATACGCTAGGGACTTATGAATTTTGTCAAGAACAAATCAGCTCTAGAATTTTTTTAGGTCATTGGTGGGTAGTGTATTCTTGGGATGTGATGGTCCACCGATGGGTAATAATGAGTTCTATCGTGGTAGCCTTGTTTTATTTTAGAAAAGGTCGATAGTTAGACTAGATTTCCCTTGGGTAAATATGGTTAGACTTAATCTCCTTAAGGCATTGTACTTAAATATTTGTGCTTGTTTTTCTCTGGATGACCCAAACACAGACCTACCTTTTTCTTAACCTCTTAAATTTTTTAATTATAACACACTAGATTCTATTAGTATTGAGTTTTGGTAAGATAGATATGGATTCCTCTGGGTTAGTTTTTGTCCTTTTTCTTAGAGATTTTTGTTTTATAGGTCTTAACTTCTGATCTTAGTTGTTTTTATGTCATGTGTTTTTTCCTAGGGCTGCAAATCTTGGCCTTATAGGCTATGT
Organism: Taxus chinensis; assembly: GCA_019776745.2. Lineage (NCBI taxonomy): Eukaryota > Viridiplantae > Streptophyta > Pinopsida > Cupressales > Taxaceae > Taxus > Taxus chinensis. The sequence continues at coordinate 632,293,510 of CM034152.1, forward strand.
TTGAGTAATTCAATTGACTTCCCTCTTGATAATTTGATGTCCTCTCAATGAGGAAGAGTAGTGTTTATGTGGTAATCTACCCTTTGTTTCCTTTATTTTTTGGTTGATGATATCTTGGAGAGGTATAAGTTTTGTTTTCGAAACTCACTTTATTTTAAATATAGTGAAGCTATTTGAGTATTAACCGTAAAAACATTGTTCTTCCCTGATATTGATGTAAACTCCTTGAAATTGTAATAGAAAATTGGTAACTAAGATATATTCTTCATCGTAACTCCTATTGATACTTGTGGAGACCCAATTTGGGTGGATCGGTGATACATGTAATTATTGGGTAAACTCTTGTACACTTGGTGTGTTCCGTTTTGTTTAATGATATCTTGTTCTTTAAAATTAACAATGTGATATGATTGACTCTTCTTACTCTTTAAAATTCACTTAGTAATGTGATAAACCCGAACTTATTAGAACTCTAATTGAGGGGATTTGAATTTGAAAACATGATATGTAAAATGGAATATTAAGAGAATGGTCCCTTACTCTAACCTAGTGGTTTAATAGAAGAAATAAAACTATGTGAAATATAGCAAGGGATCCCCTTTTTACACTCCCTAGAGTAAAATGAATAATGTTTCCATCTTTATATAAGTGGCGAGATATCATGCCAACATTGGTAATGACCCTTAACGAGACAAGATATGTGATATCGTACTAAAAGGAATATGCATTAATTGAGAAAACTTGATAAGAAATAAGCTTAGACAAATGTCAACTGTAACTTGTGTCTTATTACTTTAGGATTTTGTCTAACGAGTAATTTTATGGTATTAAACACAAGTAGGATGTATGAATAAGATAACCTTGATTGCATAAATTTCTTTTGCACTCCCTAGAAATCTATAAAGAACTTATTCAGAATCGTTTGAATCTAATTAAAAGGTTCTCTTGAGCTATTGTGAGAATTATCTAACTCTCATTTTCGGCCTGAGATTTTTTGTGTTGTGATATGGTTCGAGTAATTTCCATACCTCCCCTTGTTATATCAAGTAGTCAAACATATGTATAATGGTTATAACACAAGTATATGCTTGGTCATTTGTGGACCTCTCTTTGGGTAGTGCAAAGTTTTACAAGTATGACTAAAGGATTTTATCACCTTGTTTAGCATGAATTAATATGAGATGTTCATATTAATGGACCCTACGTCCCATCATGCCAAAGGTGGCAACCTATTTAAACCCTTATGTCTATCTACCTACCCAAATTAATGAAACACCTTGTTGATAGTGATGTGCTCTAGCTGTGTCCTTACTCCCTTGAACATAAATGTGTTTGATTTCCCCTTGGAGGATTGCCCTTCGGGTCATCATGCCCTTATTTTCATATTAGCCTAAATGAGTGTTTGATTTGTCATCTAGGAGTGTGTATACACCTCTAGTTTCATGAGAGGCAACCTTTCTTGTGTTTGGAATAGGTCATTGGTGAACTAGGCTTATTGGTAAGCTTAGGACAACATATGTTAAGGATATGGAGGAATTTTGGTAATCCTCTTTCCTTTATGGAAAGAACCTATGATGTTTTCTCCCTTGTCCTTTAAAGGAAGAGAATGGTGTAATTTTATCTTCATAACTTTTATACAAGATATGTCTTGTGTGTTGCTCTCGTAAATTGTAGTTGGACCTATCTTATTTCCTATTTTCTCCTAGCTCCCTTATAATATTATGTTTGTGAAGCGTTTGATCATTTTAAGACTTCCTTGAGCTAGGGTAGGATCTTAAAATTAATGAATAATGTTCATTCATTATGTACCAAGAGAATGGTATCTCTTGGTGTCGATATGTTAGTTTGGGAAAAGATACGCTTATCATTCCTAGTGTAAATATTTTCTAAGTGTTTGAAGTTTCTAAATAAGGATTAGTGTTTGTGTGTTTGATATTTGAGTATAAATTTAAGTTATAGAGAACACTTGTGGTCAATATTATGCTCAGAATTACCATGAAGACTAAATGTGAATCCTTCCAAATTACATAAAGTACTTCTAATAAATAGTCTACATCATGTGTAAAGGCTTTTGTTAAATTTAGGTGTTTCCTTTATCATTGAACCTTGTCTTGTGTGGGTCAAAATTCTGATAGACCTATGAGTAGGTGTGTTTTCTCATGTGCACAATTGAAGGTCTTAATGGGTAGTTGTAAAACCTTGTCTAGAATAACAAACATTGATGAATGATAATTCGACCTAAATGAGAGGTTTTATCCTTCCCTTATTATCATAGGATGCTACCCATGTATACCTGACATATGTACACCCTGTATACACGTAACCCTTCCCAATTATCTTCTGTAACCTTGGTGGTTATTATTTGGGATTTGCATTGGTAAAAGTTTCTTGGTATATATGTCTCTTTGTTGTAACTTTGTTAACCTCATAAGAATTTACTCTGGATAGAATAAAATACTTGTAACCTTATTTGGAGGAGCTTTAGTATATGATGCCTAGATAAAATCCCTTCTCCTTGTTCAATAGATGTTGGACCGAAACTTGGGTCTCTAAGATCCCACTTCTGTGTTTGAAATTAAGAAATCCAGTCAAAGGACATAACTTTCTATTCAAATTCATTGCTTTCCTACCTCTTTTTGTGACTTCAAGGAGTAAGGTCAAATCTAAGGGGAGGGGGATGTAATGGCTCACTCCTATTTAACACTGGATTATGCTATGATTTTTAATTTAAGATTGATTAGATAGATGGACCTTATTGTTATTATTTTAGTTAGCATGTTCATTAAGATACGATGGGACATCATGATTGCTATTGATGTTCTGATTATTACATTGGAATGTATGGATCTATTGTGGACCTTGATGGTAAATTTAAGGATATGATGATGATCTATAATGGCTCACTTTGTTATATACTGACATTTGGATTCTTGACGTACTAAGTATATTTTGGATGTATTGGACTAACCATGTGGTCTCATTGTTTATTTGAATTTCTAACCATATAATGGTATTAGCGATCAGCAATACGTTGTTGATTGTATCTAGTAGTTTTGAGTTATAGTAGATATAGAGAATTTCATGATTATTGTAGAATGGGAAATCAATTATTGATGATTGCAAATTATTTATTGGATTAGAATTAAAATGTTAAGATATTTCAGATAATTGAAAAAAAATGCATAATTTTGATGATAATGTTTTAGCTACATTATATGACGATGTTAATTGATAGATATATGTGTATTTTGTATTTCTTGATGTATGTGGAGGATTGTATGATGGATGTTTTATTTGCATTGATTTCGATGACATGTTGATATTGCTTTGAGGCCATAGAAGTATTTTTGTTGGTGATTGCAGGAAAATTATATCACTATACATCGAAAGGGGATAGGGGACCAACCGTAGAAGGATGTTGTGTATTTCCAACAAGGGCCAATTGACAACTTGTGTGAGTGTTTTGTTATTATTTTCTAGGATAGGACATTTTCCCATGGGGATTGACATCATATATGTGGCATAGGGTGGTCATGTTTTACTTTGATTTATTTTATGTGTTTTAATTTTTTGGATCATGTTTTTAATAATTGGGAAAATTTAGTCACTTTATTAACACGTGTTAATTTGTCTTAATTAGATAATTTAACTTAAATTTTAAAATAAAAATAAGACGTGACATGTGGGCAATAAATGGGATAGTTAGTTCTTGATTTGTGCATGATGATGATTGAAATTTATTGCATTTGTGTTGTGTGCAATTAGTCTCCCTCACCAAACCCTAAATTTGACTTTGAGGTAACTTTCTGAGAGTTGTGGGACAAGTAAACCTTGTCCTTTGTGTTTCATAATCACCCACCAACCATAATTATGAAGTATGGAGCTTATTTTGAATCTTTTAATGCATTATTGAGCATAAAGGAGTAAATAAAATCACCATTTTACTCATCACCTTTATTTTTTCCTTGATAGCTATGGGGTGCTTGCTGGAGTGTGCATTTGGGCATGTCATAACCTTACATTTTCATTTAATTTCCTTGGTTTTGGGGTTTTAATTGTTTTGTTGGAGTGGAGGAATGATGAAGTGGAATCCTACATGAAACGACCTCATCATCCTCATCTATTTTTTATTTATGGGTGTGAAATTGGAGGAATGAGGGTTACTTGTCTCATTTTCTTGACTTTATTTCAGAAATTTGTTCTTGAGAATTATTTCTTGGATCTTGAATAATTTCTTTGATCCTTGGTTATTTTTGGGAAGGATAAAAATGTTAGGATATAAGGGATAAAATATGAGGAATAATCCCTCATAGAATCGCATCAGTAGAAACTAATATGCAGAAAATATTATAGATCTCAAATAAAATTGTAGAATAAAATAACACAACACAAAGAGACAATATTTAACATGGTTCACCCAATTCGGGCTACGTCCACCTAGAATCACTTGCTCAGATTTTATTACAAGCCACCACTCTCTCAATACAATACCCAGATCTGTTTGGAGCTATGCTCAACAAACTCCACAGAATTCATACCCGAATTAAAAACACATTTGTAATGTTTCATTATATCTATTCATATGGTTTTTATGGGCGGGTTTTTTGTTACATAGGTTATAAATAGAAAAATGCTTAAGCAGTTTTATAAAACCGTGGGTATCAAAATCATGGGCCAAAACCGTCCCATAAACCTATGGGTCAAAAAACCCGCCCATATGAGAAAATCACATTTCCCGATATATCAGGCACGTTTTAAGGCCCAATTTTTTTTTTCAGGTGCTACGCCCCTGAACCCCTACTACCGAGGGTTACCTCCCCTAGACCCCCGCTTGGGGCCCGGCCTGACCCCGAACCCCAGTAAGACAATGTGGAAAGTGTACAGTACTTTAGTGTATAGTCTTCAACACTTTCTCACATGAAAACAAGCTCCACAACCTAACAAAAAGCTTGTGGATTCAATATTTTAAAATTGACTATGAAAAGGTAGGATCTATACCTTATTCTTATTATTTGTTGTATGTTTTGTAAATGCATGTGTGTGTGTATTGTGTGGGATTCGTGTAGTATTGGCAAAGATGTGTGTGAGATATAAAATGGAAATTTGTAGGCTTATAAAGGGAGCATGAGTATGGAGTTCCACATATTGGGAGTGGAAAGGATTAATTATTATACTTTTTGTATTATGTGTTGGGAGGGAAAAGGGTTATATTTTTTAGTTTGGATGTGCACATGGAGGTATTTTGGGTGGAACCCCTAAGTCATTTTAGAGCTATAAGGAGGTGGTTTATTTGTTCTATTTTTCCCTTGGCTTCGAATGTAAGCCTATGTGTGTGGTCTTGTGGCTTTTGTTATTGTGTTTGGTGTTTAAAAACTTTTATTTTATTGATTTTATTAGTGTTGAGTTCTTTTGTTGAGTCCATTGTTGTGAAAGTCGTCAAGTTGCCTACACAATTCCTGGTTCTTTCGTTGGGACTTAAGGGCCAATAAGGAGGATGTATTCTCCTCTTATTGGATTATAGGATGGGTAGAGAGATTCGTCTTTTCCCATTTTTGTGTTGTGATTCAAGATTGAAAATTTGAAGGAGTGTAAGTTGAAACTATGAAGCTGGGAGAAGACATTGAAATGAAGACTTGTGTATTCGACCATTTGAAAGAATCCTTTTGTTGTAAATAATAGCATCTTACCTCCTCCCTTGGAGTGGAGAAATTTTCATAATTGTAATTTGAAGTGGAGCCTTGTAAATGAATTATTCAATTCTAGTATGAGTTATTTACTTATCAAATGTGAATGGTTGAAAGGAAGGACATTGAAAGGTTGCATCTCATTGATATTGCATTCCATTTAAATTTGCATTCAAATGAGCCTTCAACTAATTTAAAGTGGCATTTTGTTTTAGCTGAGATATGCTTCATAATGAAAACCTACTACTTAATCGAAAGTCTATATTTTATTTATTTATCCTTGAATCACAAGTATAGTGAAGTGTATGTTTGTTGTTTTTGAACGGGTGTGAATAATTGAAATTGAATATTTTAATGTGGTTTCGATTTCCTAAATTTATTGGAATTTTTTTTATCAACTTATCATTTTTTATTATATAAAATGATATTACCCAAATATATATATATATATATATATATATATATATGAAATAGTTCATTTTAAATAAAATAAAGAAATCTATTCTATCTCTAGCTTCATATATTTTTATATATAAAGGGGTGGGGGCTACAACTATATATATAAATGATTGTGTATATCTATATAACATATTAATAAATATATGATATACATTTACTTATAAAAAATATTTGCCTAAATGCAATTTTAACAATAGAAAGAGACAAGAATTATATATATAAATATTTTTAAGATTATATATATTTTTGAAAATATTACTATTAATATATATTAAAAGATTTGTTTCATATAAATAAAATATTTGAGAAATATATATATATATAAGCTTAAATTAGGTGAATAGTGTTATTAGAAACAAGTCTTATAAAAATAAAAAGAAAGGGATCTAATAAAGTAAAGTAAATAAAAGATAGTTGCCTGTGTCAAAGGAGAAGATAAAGAGTTATAAAAAAAGCAGGGGGGTGATATGTTATTGATTTAATCCATATGCCCATGTGGAAATGAGATTAAAGTTTTGTATTGAGTGGGGAGGTTCCCCACCCACCATTCCTTATTTTATTTGATCTAAACCCATTTCATATATATATATATATATATATATCAAGCTGCATATTTATTATTCTGAATTTATTTCTGTTGATGCCTAATCACAACACCCCTGAATGTCTTCAACTTGATGGATTGATACTCTCAAGTGCGATTGACATAACATGGAGCTTCTCTCAAAGTGTCGGGACTTTGTGAATTAGGAGAGATCTCTAGATGAAGGCTTGTTCCTATTCCTCTATTCAGGTGCACACATTTATATTGTAGAGGATCCACTCTAAAACCTATTGTAACTTGCCAAGGTAGACAAGGTTAAGGAGATGCAAGAAATAAAACCTCAACTAATAGGGGTGATGCACCAAAGGAATGTTGAACACCTGATTTGCAATAAACAAAAACCATAAAATGCAATACAACCACCATAAATAGATAACAAGGAATGCAATGAGAGATCGGGAAGGAGATAATGAACCCAAGTGAGGGTTGAAAACTATCCATAGACATGCGTTATTTCTCCAAAAATTTGATATAATGCATTATAATGGCCAAGAGGCAAAAAATTGCATTATAATTTGAATGTGAGGCTTAAACTCCAAAAATCCACTTACAAAGAAGAGAAGAAGGAAGGGTGCAAAGTAACAATCTCCAACCTTTTACAAAATACCCCTCCTTACAATATATAGCAAGAATGAGAGAGAAAGGAGAGAAAATTGAATCCTGCCTCAACTACCCCAAAAGAGCATTGAATTCACCTGCAACAATGATGGGTTCAACTACAAAAAAATAGCATTGAATTCACCTGCAACAATGATGGGTTCAACTACAAAAAAACCCATGCCTCCATGTGTTGTTCCTTGTTAGGAAAGAAAGGAAGTCCTTACTTCATTAATGGGGTAGGTGAGAAGCCTGACAACCTAAAAAATGGTATACTGTATTTAAAATTCTTAGTGGGATTTATGATTCATCCTTCATTAATGGTGGTCAGTGAGTAGAAGTCGTTGAGAGCTTTCAAAAAGGTCCTCTCTTGCTCAAATCCTAGCTTCCAGTCAAAAGTTATGATCATCTGAAGGTTAGCATCGGGCATTCCATGAGGTCTCCCCAAACTTTATCTGTGAAAGATCCACATGGAAGCCCTGCACATCCTTAATATTTTTTACTTCCTTTTAGGGTTCTTGGAACACGATGTGATAACACTTGGCACCATCTGGAAGCCTTCTCTACTTCCTTTGTGTTATGCTTAAGCCCCTTCTATTTGGTGAAGATACTATGTATGGCCCTCGACACGTGGAGGGCTAGCGCTTGTTTGGGGACCCTGTCTTTGGGTTTTTCCTTTAATGTTGCACCAAAAAGACACATGGAGGCTTCCGCTGACCTTTTTTATTTTCTTAGACTTTTCAACAACCGGTGCAACTTTTTTGGACCCTTGAAACGTTGAGGGCTTGCACTCATTTGTGGACCATGCGTTTAGGTTTTACCTTTAAAGGTGCATTGATGGGGCACATGGAGGCTTCCACTAACCCTTTTTATCCTTATCCAATTTGGGCCTCAAGTGAAAATTAACTTTGGTTTAGAGTCTATCGGTGCAACTTGATGTTACACCGGTTGGACACTTGGCATCATCTGTGAGCCTACTATGTGATGAGATCCACGTGGGGGGTAAAACGCATCCCTAGGGTTTGTAAATTTGTTGTTCCTTTTGAAAGTGCAATGGATGACACGTGGCACCTTCCGCAGAATTTTTCTTTGCTTCGATTTGACTCGCTTTAGGCTTGACTTGACTTACCAAGTTGGCTTTTCTTCAACATTTCCATTGGGCATTCATTTCCCCCCCTTCCATTTCCATTTTGGATCCTACTTTTAACCTGATTATTAGATTTGAAATGCATGCTCGCATGAGTGAACTGACCCTTTAATTTTCTCTTTTGAAAGGTCATGTTTGATCAATTTTGCATGAGGGAAAAAATTGCATAATAATTTGACGACTCGAGGGATCACATTCCTAGTAGCTGAAAAGATCATTTTCCTTAAAGTATCCATTGGGCGTAGAGTCATGAATGATAGCTTGGTACTAATCCTATTCTTGAAACCTCGAGCCCGACTACTTCCACCCTAAATTTTCATAGTAAAATCTTGGAGGTGAGATTTCTGAGACTAGAAAATTGTCTTGACCTATAGTTTTCACCTAATCTAGAAATGGACTGTTACAAAATTCTCTTTTGGAGGAGCACTGAACTATATAGTGATACAACCTTGGAGCAATAAGACCTATGCCAAACTAGTTAGAAAAACATAAACCTACAATGCAACAATACAATGTGCACATGCACTAAGAGGAATTAAAATTCTACGCTAATATTTACAAGGGTGAAACCTTCCTTTTCAGTAGAAATGTTTAAGATGGATCCCATTGACCGGAATCAGAAGTTCCTCTCCATCCAATGTAGAAAATTGGAAGGCATTGCTACTTTTACATCTTCTGAACATGTAGGGGCCACTCCAAATGGAATCAAACTTGAAATGCCTTCCTTGTTTTTCCCGATCTGCATCCCACTTCAGACTAAGTCCCCTTCCTAAAATGTCCTTGCTCTTGCTTTCTTGTCAAACCATCTCTTAATTAAAGTTAGATCCTTTTCCATTTTTTGAACTTTATGTTCTCTGATCTTTTCCAATTCCATCATCTCTGCATACCTAGCATCCATTGGTTCAAACTCAGATAATTCCAACTACTTCATGAGCTCCAATACGGGTTGCTTTAATGATATAGACAACATTGCCTCTTTCCCATAGACCAACTTGTAAGGGTAATTACTTGTTAACATCTTTGGTGTGATCCTATTAGCCCATAATGCCTATTTGAGCTTGGTATGCCATGTCATTTGATTTTCATCTAGAGTCCTTCTAATGATCCTCAACAAATTCTTCTTTGTGGAGTGTGCCTACCCATTACCCTACGGGTAATAGTTTGAAGAGGTGCTCAAGTAGGTTCCTTCTTCAAGCCCATTCTGTGATCTTGGAACCTAGGAACACTAATGCATTGTCTGATATGATAGTGGCTGGTACACCGAACCTAGACATTATTCCTTCATAGACGTCTAATATACTAGGATCGTTTGCTTCTTTGAGTGCAATCGCCTCGGTTCACTTGGTGAAATAGTCCGTTGCTATGAGAATCCACTCATGGCCTTGGCTTGAGTTTGGATTCATGACCCCAACGAAGTCCATCCCCCATTGTACGAATGGTTGGTCAACGGAAATTGGGTGCAATGGAAGCGCTGCTAAGTTTTCTTTACCTGTGAAGAATGCACATTTTTTACACCTTAGTATCCATGTGTAGCAGTCACTAAAATTATGGGCCAATAATAACCCACCTTAATTATCTTGAGAGTTGTTACTCATGGGGAAATATGACCTCGACCTCTCCATCATGGAATTCATGTAACATCTTTTCAATCTGTCATGTTTTAATGCATCTCATTAGAATGCCATTGATGTCTTTCTTGAATAAGACACCATCAAAAAGCACATATCGATTGGCTTGTAATCTCAAGTATATCCTCTTTGATTTTCACATTTTTGGAGAACATAGGCATGTTTGTAGGAAGTGTATCATGTTTTGAGTCCAACAAGGAATAAGAACATTATCATTTTCTTGTTCTTGACCATTTTGTAGTACTAATACAACCCCATTTTACTTACTTGCATCAACTTGTTGGCTTGAGGCTAGCTGTTCACACAGTCCCTTTCCATGAACCAGCTTAGTGACCTTTATTTCAATGTCATATTCCATGACACGAGTGATCCATACTACACATTTCTCATTTAGATCCTTATTCAGAAGGAATTCTTTAACTCCCGCATGAGAGACTAACAATTGGATTTTGTTATTTGAAACTAGGTGTTTGAACTTCTTCAAGCTCCTGATCACTGCAAGGACATGATTTTCGATGAAGGAGTATCTCACATCATAGTCCTCCAAACTTTGACTAAAGAAGGAAACCAATTTTCAGATACCTCTTTGTTCTGCAGCACTAGGATTGTAGAAATTGTGTCCCCACTACCAAAGGCATAGAGCATGAATTCCTTGGAGAATTCTGGATTGACGAGAGTTGGAGCTTGGGATATAGCCTCTTTTATTTCTTCAAAACTCACTTTACTTTCAGTTTTCCACTTGAATGCCATGCTCTTCTTCAACATCAGTGTTATTGGATTCACAAGAGAAACAAAATTTGGCACAAACTTGCCAATAAAATTGATTCTTCTTAGAAAGATCTAAAGATCCTTCTTATGGCTTGGCAAGCGAAATTTTCAAATTACATCAACTCTTTCAGCATCGATTGTTAATCCTTCCTCTGACACAGTATGGCCTAGTATCTTGCTTTTCTGAACCAAGAATATGTATTTTTTGTGATTTAATGATACCAAAAATCTCATACATTTTTTGTAATACATGTCTCAGTTGAAAAAGGTGATCTGCTACATTTTTGGAGAAAACATTGATATCGTAAAGATATATTAGCATTATTTTGTTGATCAACCCATTGAATGCCATGTGCATCACCCTTTGAAAAGTGGCTCTAGCATTAGACAATTTGAATGGCATTTTCCTGTAGGCATAGGTGCCCCACTTAGTGGTGAAGGCCATTTTGAACTGGTCCTCTTCTTTTACCATTATCTGATTATATCTCGAGTAGCCACTGAGGAGGAGAAATATTTCCCAGCCAGATACCAGTTGTAAGATTTTTTCCATTAAAGGGAGTGGTTAATGGTCTTTGAGAGATGCCCTGTTCAGGTCTCGAAAGTCCACGCACAGTCTTATTTCCCCATTCTTCTTCCTCACCTGTACCAAGTTTGCAACCTAGCTCGAATGCTTGATTGGAAATTTAAATTTGGCCTCTATTAGATTGTTTAGCTCTTTTTTCATTAGAGGCTTAATGTGAGGGTTTAATAGTCTTTACTTTTTCTTGATGGGCTTATCATTTAGATCATGTTCTATGGTATGTTGTGCTAGCCTCGGATTGAACCCTCGCATGTCCTCATAACTCCAAGTGAAGACATCTAGAAAATCTTGGCAAAGTTGTATGAACTCATATCTCTCTTGCTCAGTGGCCACCTTACCAATTTGGAGTGTTTTTCTTTCCCAAAATGAAATTGGCTCTAAATCTTGACTCCCCTGACTAGTAGGTTGGCTTTCTCTTTACATAATTGGTCATTAGGATTTAAGATAAACTCCAATGTTACTAAACCCTTGGGAATCTTGTTGGTCTGAAACTACACAACTTGATCCCTGTACTGTTGCTCCAATTTATTTTGATTCCTACCTAAGAATTCAACCTCTTCTTGAAGAAATTGATGATATGTTGATTGTTCTCAAACACTTGTCAGCTTGTGTTATTGTTTGGAATAACTAGCCTTCCAATCATATGGATATATATTTTTTCTCTTTTATAATCTCAACCACGTCAAATGTTACTCCAACTACTGTAATCCTATCTAGAGCTTCATTCTTCTTCCTGGGTATGGACACAATGTTGAAAGCTTCGAAATCCTCAATGATGTCCCATACCATTTTTTTGTAGATCTTGAGTAAGTCATTCATTGCAGCTTGTTTTCCTCTTACTTGATTGATGATTAGCTCGCTATCACCAAGTACCTACAAATTTTGTATGCCTATTTTCTGGACCCAATGGATTCCATGATTCAAGGCCTGATATTCAGCGGTGTTGTTTGAACATGCAAACTGGAAAAGAAACACTGAATAATACTTAATGTTCTATGGTGAAACTAAAATACACCTCCTCCAGAACCTTGTTTGTTCTTTGAACTGTCACAAAATAATTGCCATACTTCATTGTCATCCTTATTTTCTAGCTTGATGATGTTAGGAATGGGTGAGTTTTCTTCATGTACACAATATACACTTAATTCATATTATTCCATTTCATTAAATGGGCCAAATGCGTGCCTTTTGTTTCTCGATTCATCCATAGTTAAATTTGGAATACCCTCAACCTTAGTACCTGTTTCTAGATTAGTTGAACACTCCTAATCGAAGGCTGAGCAATTTACATTGATAGGACTTGGCACATGAGGCTCAATGTGAAAGTTTGCAATTATATCTGACCTAACGATTTCCTTGGATCCATACCTTGTTCTGAATAGCATGTGTGACAAATATTTTGATAGATATCCACCAATTTTTGCAGTGAGGTATCTTGACAAACATAGTGCAAAGAGTTGTGGGAGGTCAATTACAGACACATATTGCAATACTTTGACATTTGGACAGGCATGTAGTGTTAGGATTAAACCCTTGATGACAAAAACTATTCCTAGTGTTGTTCCATCTAGTTGCACTACTCCTTTCATCACTGGCTCATACTTTAGACCTAGTTGATCTGCCATTTGTTTATGCATAATTGAGTTACTTGCTCCCGAATCAATCATGTAATTATGTACCAAATTATCTCCTATTACCAATGAGATATAGAATGGTCTTGGCTTAAAATTCTTACCTTTATGACCTCTATGATTTCCTTCTTTATGAGATTCGTTGGTGAACACTTTTCCTTGTTGATTGGGTGGCTGATTTGATGCTGACTAATTTGCCATAGCAGCTTGCAATAGGTCTCTTTGTCCTAGGATAGCTAATGACTCCCACATAGAGATATTTATATTTTTTTTATTCATCTACTCAATGATCTTGAATGGATATGATCTATCCTTTTACTTCCCATTGCCTTACACATTCTTCTCTTACACATGGTCTGTTACAACAGACACTTGAGTTGGTCTACAAGGTGGCTTGGGTTGACCTTGCACATTAGAAGCTACACTTTGATTACCAAATACTTGTGGAGTAATAGAAGGCTATGGATCCTTTGAGTTGGATGAATTTCCTTCTCTAATGTTTCCCTTCTTGGAGTGTGTATTGGAAGCTACACCTTGAGAAGGGGCTTGATTTATGCCAAAAAATCCTCAGCCTACCAATTGATAGGAGTGATCTCATTTGGAGGTGCCTCTTACTAATTTACATCCTGTTGTTGATTTCCTTCTTGGCCTAGTTCTTCGGACACACCAATGGTCTATACCATCAAGACCTAGTTTAGTGTACCATTGAAACACATTGATTAATTGTGAGGTAGATTACAGGGGTAACACTAGTCATAATCTTGTGTAATGTTCTTTTGTGTTGGAACCAAGGCTCTTGACGTTGAAGCCGTATTTGGATTATATGGTCGGAATGGCCTGACAGCCTGAGGTTGTCCCTGGTTCTAGTTTTGATATCCAAACTGATTTGGTGGTCTATTTTGCTAATATGAGGGTCTAGGTTGATATTGAGTTTGAGGTTGATACAGTCTAGAACTCTGAGCTTGTTGTCTCTTGATAGTCACTAGCTCATTTCCTAGGTTCTACAGTTGTTTTATAACCACTTGTAGCTCTTTTAAAGTGCATGAAGAAGAAGAAGCCTCAATATTACTTTTATTTCTAGAGGCTAGAATGGAATTCAATTCCAGTGTTTGACTAGTTGTAAGAGCTCCCATATATGGATATAGAGGTATAGGTGGTCTTGGTACGAGTTTACCATCTTAAATCAAGTAGTTTTTTTCTCTAATAGCAATATTATAGGTTGCACGTAAGGTTATACCTCCTATTGATTGGGTTATCATGGAAATAACAAACTTTTTAAGCTTTAATAAGTATAAGAAAGCACCTTTAGTTATTGGTCTCACGGCCAACATAATCCTATCCCACGTTCGTTGGAATCTGAAGTTGAACTCGATCAAATGCTGATTAGGAGCCCTCTTGATTGTTTTCAACTACTCAAATAAATATATATTATCCTCCTTTTATCCAAATTGATTTTGGAGAGTTGTGCATAAATGGTCCCAATTCTACATGGATCCCACAGTTAAAATTAAGAACCACAACAAAGCTTTACCCTTAAAGGAGGATCTGAGAAATTGGCAACAGTGTCTGTTTCAGCAATCTCATGAATTGTAAAGACGTTTGTAATGTCCTGGATATGATCAATTGTAGTTGTCTGGTTCTCTCCAGTAAAATATGTAATTTTCTTCAGTGCTGCAACTGGAACTAGGTTTTTTGTATTGAGAGCAAATGGGCTGTTACCAGTGAAGTTGATGTAGGGGTTTGAATGTGCCATCCTGATTGATTGAAGAACTTAGTCGATTAAACGAAAGGCCAACCTGGTGGAGGTGTTGAAATTGTTTTGTTTAGTAGAGGTGGAGACCTTTGAGCTCTTCTTCCTCTCCTTGCTCTTTCTGGGGATAAATGTAGACAGAAAAACAATCCTTCTTATTTTTTCTTGACCTTGTTTGAATTCTTCTCATGAATCTCACAAGTTTGGACTGCCGAAACTAGTGGATTCTACCCTTGTTGCCGTCACTAGATGTGTAATTCCAGAGCTCCTTACAAGATGGGAACTTACAAAAAGTGCAGATCAATCTTGCTGCAATAAAAATGAAGACTTCTTTATCCCATTGAGTGTGTCAAAAATGTTGATGCATAATCACATCACCCCTGAATATCTCTAACTTGATGTGTTGAGAGTCTTAGTGCGATTGCATAACATGGAGCTTCTCCCAAAGTGTGGGACTTTACGAATCAGGAGAGATCTCTAGATGAATTTTAGTTCCTATTCCTCTGTTCATGTGCACACATTCATATTATAGAGGATGCACTCTAAAACCTACTCTAACGTGCCAAGGAGATGGGGTTAAGGATTTTCAAGAAATAAAATGTAAAATAATAGGGGTGATGCACCAAAGGAATGTCAAACACTTGCTTTGCAATAAACACAAACCAAAAAATGTAATACAACCACCATGCATAGATAACTAGGACTACAATGAGAGATCAAGAAGGAGATAATGAACATAAGAGAGGGTTGAAAAATATCCACAAACATGTGTTATTGCTCCAAAAATTTGATACAGTGCATTACAATGGCCAAGAGGCACAAAATTGCATTACAATTTGAATGGGAGGCTTGAACTCCACAAATACACTTACAGACAAGAGAAGAAGGGATGGTACAAAGAAAAAATGTCGAACCTTTTAAAAAAAACCCTCCTTACAATATATAGAAAGAATGAGAGACAAAGGAGAGAAAAAATCTCATCCTACCTCAACTGCCCCAAAAGAGCATTGAATTCACCTACGATAATGATGGGTTAAACTAGAAAAAAACCCATGACTCCATGTGTTTTTCCTTGTTGGGAAAGAAAGGAAGCCCATTATTCATTAATGTGGTAGTCGAGAAGCCTTACAACCTTAAAAATGGTGGAGTGTATTTAAATTTCCTGGTGGGATTCATGATTCATCCTTCATTAATGATGGTAGGTGAGAAGCAGACGTCGAGAGATTTCTAAAAGGTCCTCTCTTGCTCAAATCCAAGTTTCCAGTCGAAAGATATGATCATCTAAAGGTCAAGGTCAGGTGTTCCACGCGGTCTCCCAAGACTTTATCTATGTAAGATACATGTGGAAGCCCCACGCATCCTTAAGATTTTTTGATGCATTTCAGGTTCCTAGGAATGCGACATGCTAACACTTAGCACCATATGTGATCTTGCTGTGCTTCCTTTGTGTTATTCCTAAGTACCTTTTGTTTGGTGAAGATACTCTGTCTGACCCTAGACACTGAAGATACACATGGAGGCTTCCACTGAACCTTTTTATTTTCTTAGATTTTTCAATGAGCGGTGCAAATTTGTTTGACTCTAGACACGTGGAGCATCTGCACTCATTTGGGGACCCCATCATTGGGATTTACCTTTGAAGGTGCACTGATGGGGCACATGGAGGCTTCCGCTAATGCTTTTTATCCTTAGCCATTTTGGGCCTCAAGTGAACACTACCTTGGGTTTGGATTCTATCCGTGTAACTTGAAGTTGTACCAGTTAGACACTTGGCATCATCTGCGAGCCTGCTATGTGTGAGATCAACGTGGGGGTGTTAAGCACATCCCTACGGTCTCCATTTTTGTTGCACCTTTTGAAAGTGTGCTGAGCTAACACATGGGACCTTTTGTGGCTCTGTTGCTTTTCTTTGATTCAAATCGCTTTAGGCTTGACTTGACTTTCAGAGTTGGCTTTTCTTCAACATTTCTGCTGGCCATTCATTTACCCATCATCCATTTCCATTGGCAATCCTACTTGTAACTTGATTGTTAGATTTGAAATAGGGGCTTGCATGACTGAACGGATCCTTGATTTTTCTCCTGTGGAAAGTTGTGTTTGATCAATTTTTCCTGAGGGGCAAAATTGGATAACAATCCCATTAACAAAAAAATAAATTAAAAGCTATCCAAATAAATATATAAAAAAGTGTGTGTGTGTGTGTGTGTGTGTACTCACCCAAAAACCTTACATTCATTAGTATAAATATTTTAAAACGATAAATACAAATGGGGCAAAAAATTTCCATACACAAATGGGGGGAAAAAAATAATAACAACAAAAAATACAAGAAAAACCGAGGAGTGGGATGCAAACAACTCTCTAAAATGTGTGTATCCATCCAAGACCAAAGGAATACCTTTCATGGCCTCCATGGTGTTTATGCTCCCAAATCCTGCAAAACAAAATGGAGCAAATGAATGAATTAGGCTAAAAATAAGAATCAAAATACCTCTTAAGGATTTTTAGAGCATTCCTAATCCAAGGGCCTAAAATTATTTAATCTAATGCATAAGATTTCACCCTACAAATTTAAGTGATGTGCTTTTTTAGGAAGGAAATTTGATTCAAAATGGTATGGGTATAATCTGAATGGGGCCACTTAATGGTATTAGAGTGTTAGGATTAAGTTGTAACTTTTATTTTTATAGAGAATGGCTTTATAAATGAATTTGAAATTTGGAAGGGTTTAATAAATTAAATATTTATCAAAAGGGTGACTTGGTTAACGAATCAAAAGGATTAGTTAGTTCAATTTCAATGTATGGTTATATGACCTCATTGGGGGCATGGTTATTGACTTGTTATGTGAAGAAAGAATTAAGAATTAAACTAACTTAGGAAATATTGACCCAGATGATATTTTAAACAAGGTGAATTAACAGAAACCCTAGAAGGGAATTTAGACCCAAAATGGTTAGAAAGAAGTAATGATAATTGGTTGTTAATTTAATTCTGACAACCTTATGAATATGTGGAATTTATTAATGGTGATATATTTAAACCTAGTTGGTGGTTATCATGTTGGAACACTTTTTAAAAAATGAAAAATTCAAAAATGATTTCGTGATTTTCCTAATTAATTATTGGTTTTTGTGTGTGGAAAATGTGGGTGTTACATTTGAAGAAACTTGATTCTTTTGTCTATAACAATCTATCAAATTTTTATGAAGAAAAAAATATGATGAAAGGTTGAGAGGGAAGCTAATTTAGTTTTTTTGTTTTCATAAGAGATAGCCAATTAAACATCGCTTTTATGTTTTAATTCCCATTTTGACTATTTCTTAGGGTTTAAATATTCCTGTTCATTTTTTCATTTTTTTGTTAAATTTTTTTATAGAGTACGAAAATCAAAGAGAAAAAGGTAGAGATGCAAAAAATACATTTATCAATGTTGTCAAGGAGATGCACCATGTCATGTTATAGAAGGTTTTAATTTTAGATGTTCAGAACTTCTTCTATGGCTTTATAAATGAATTAAAATTAAGGGAATTACTAAATTTTTATGTCATGATGGTGAAAACTACAAAGATAATGACTAAGGAAGCTTTCTATTTCTTGAAGGATGAATTAATAAAAGGGATAAATATGTGTTAGTGTGGATGATAAAAAAAACATTAGAATGATAACGTAGATGATTGAATGAATGGGAATCCATGGAAAACATCCTTGAAGACATGAAGGATGCTATCCAATCCCCTCCAAAGATTCATATCTAGAATGGAAGGATGCTAACCAATCCCCTTGAAGGCTTCATACCTAGAAAAGGGCTCAACTAATTGAGGTGAAAAGAGTCATGTTCAATGCCAACAACACTAACATGGTACATCTATATGTGTAACACATGAGATTTAATTTGGGATTCTCATTGTATTAGATATGGAAACATTTTAAAGAGATTTTTGTGACTGAGATTGTGAACGGGGGGAAGGTTTATCGAATGCACACTATGTTGGGGTTGTGCGCTTCATGGATGATGAAGAAAGTGAGTATAGCCCATATTTTTTAGTTTTAGATTCCAATGAGGATGGAGGTGATGAAAATTTTTTCATGTGGGCATGGTATTATAAATAGTTTTTAGTTTAATGTTTTAACTAATATAACCCTTCAACTGAAATTTTACACAATAAATTCAATGTTCCCAATTTTTTTGAAATATTATTGTAAGAGATGGGTGATTTCCATTTCTAATCGATAAAAAATATTTATGAAAACTTATATTTCAAGGACAATATTCTGAATACTATAATATTATAGTATTATTTAGAAATATAAAACTATATATGCAATCTTAAATCAGCAATTGTACATGTATAAAATTCCATAATTTTACAGTTCTATTCAAGCCCCGGTATAGAAATTTTTTATATTTCTAATAAGAATAATTTATATATAACAATTTTGTGAAATGAATCCCCCAAAACCATTGGGAGCTCATAGCTCACAAAAACGTTTATGGCCCTACCAAATCACGGGCTATATCAAAATAACATTAAGAGACATCAATCTATAAATATGCACCTTAATCTTAGCAATACACTAATTTTTGTAGGTGCAACATCAACATAGAAAAATATATTTGTGTAGAATTGGACCTAGTCAAATCACTATATTTTTTTTGCATGTTTATTTAGAGTGAAAAGTATAATTTGAGTAGATTTAGTACGCACATTATTTGTATAAAGCATTTGAAAAGGGTACCAATAAGTTAGCACCCCTTTATAATGCCCACATTTTCAATACCAAAATAAAAGTTTAAAATTATCAGAATAACTTTTTTTACTTTAATTGTATGCTACACAACACCACATTAGATCGAAATAAACAAAATTGACATCACATAGGACATTTACATAAACATGAACCAATTCATATAATAGGATAACATAGGGTACGCATCAGTGTCTTACTCAAATGACGTAAACCATGAAAATGACCCAATAACAAAAAGAAACATAGGATATACATACTCCACGACATGGAATTTTCATGGTTCACATATTCATTACCTTTAGGTTTCCATTGTATGACCTAAAATTTTTCAACAGAATTAAACACATAAGGTTTAAAATTTCAAAATTTTCAAAATTCAATTACTTTACTTTGCAAAGCATTAGTATTTAACGGAGAATGCAGGGTTGGTTCCTTTCTCCAATTCTATTAGTTATCCATATCTCGTTTCTGAAATAAATTCATTTTAAAAAACTATGAGTCTCCTAATATTTTTTCTTATGTTAAATATCTGTTTCTTAAAAATCATTTAGTTGACTATAATTTTTTGTAGATTCTAATAATGTGGGACCCTTTATTCCTTTACAACTTGCCTAGATATTTTTTTCTTTAACATTTATCTATAGCAGTTCCTTTAGAATTTACTCGTTTCTATTATGGAAATAAATTTAGATAGCTTGATTGTGATTAGGAACATATATATAGACATGCACCTTCTAATATAAGACATATGGATTTGTTTCAAAGAGTCGAGTTTACTTGGTTTGGAAAAATACTCTCTTTACAAGTAGGAAACTTCACAAGAAAAAGGGAAGGTTACTATATCAATTGGATACTTATCCCGAGTTCTATTCATGTCATTGTTTGATACTGAAAATACACTCTTTTCAACATCAAGTTCTTAAAACCATGCAGGTTAACTAATTAAATTGTGCCTTTCTTGATTCACGATCCATTTCTCCAATTACGAATTAATATTTTTACAATAATATTTCACATGGAAGGGTTCATTACACATGTGTTCCCTTTATAGACATTTTTATTTGAATTTGAGTGACACATTTCACATTTCAAACTATATTTGTTTTATCATATTAAGGATTTACTCCAAATAGCAACAGGTTAATTTCATGTTTTGACCATAAATTTTACTTCTTGAGTGATCCTAGGTTTAATATATTCATATCTGCGCCAAGGGTTCTACTAAATTTTACAAGTCCAACTAGAGTGTAATTTCATTAAATAAAAAGATGTTGGCTATAACCAAATGTATCTTAATTTCAAGGATAAATTTCATTATTTCATTATCATCGTTGCTTAACCGCATTCATGCATACAATTTATGTGATCATGCATCATATTTGGTTTTCAAATTTATTAGGTTGTATTATTCATGGAGCACTACTTTATCATATTCATTTCATGATCACATTCAAAAATTTAGGTTGTTTTTACATCACTCAACGTGGTACCAATTTCATAATAGTAATTCCTTAGTTTAATCTTATTTAACCTTTTTACTAACTACATTTACATGGTTAATTTGGTTATGTATTATCCTTATTCAGGAACAACTGTAATTCCTATAACACTTGCATAACACTTAGGTATTTTGATTCATTCATGAGTTGTATTGAAAAAGAAAAGTTATATTCTTTTATGATCTTAATGTTGTTCGACGTATAGTCTGCCTGAAATTCATAGTCTTGTAAAGTGTATATTTTTATGATGATGAATTGAAAACTTTGGAGATTGACTCCAAATTGTTCTGTGAATTCTCTTGTACTTTTTATGATGGAAATTGGAATGCTATCTTGTCGATATTCTTCATATATTCTTGTATACTTATTACTGTTATCATTTAGTAAGTTGGATGAAGCGAATAGTGCAATATCCCTTATTGAGATGCAACTTGCTAAGTTGCATAAGATGTCATTCTCTATCTAAAAAATTATAGTATAATTATGGAATGTATATTGGACATACAATTAAACTATATGGATTGTGAAAAGATAAAAAGGTTATGACAACCCTAACATTTTATCACATAGAGGAATATTCTTCCTCTTTTGAAAAAATGTAAAACAAAAGGAATGGTGTTTATGATCATTAATCGTTGTACTTCATTTTTTATGAAGTCAACTCTAGATGAACCTATGTGGATGATACACCTTCTTTGGAAAACTAAGTTACATTAAATTAACATTTTGATGTTTGCTGACCTGTTTTTGGATAAATGCTTGTTATGCCAAAGTTAATGAACATTAAATCAATCATGAGTTAATGAAGATCTTAATACTAAAAAAATTAATATGGAAGAAGAACTCAAGTAATATTGGATTTAGGGTTTTACAAGGTTGCTGTAATCATAATCTTGATCCAAATTTATTTATGTGTTAATGACCTCCTAGGGGTATGTACGTCGTGATGAAGCAGTTATGAAGGATGTTGGCACATGCCAACTACAGGACTGTACCTTTGAGAAGACTAACAAATTATCAAGGATACATTGTTACACTTGACATGTGTCAAACACCCTTCTACATTTGTTCATCTAGATCTACATACATCTGAACTTGAACGTAGTTTCTCTCTAGGTCAAGTTAGTACCATGATTTGAATAGGAAGTAGCTTTCTATGACTCAGGGTACCTAGGCACATTCAATCGACTTAGGTCAGTTGAGTATCCCCATATACCCTAAGTCATCGTGAGCGTCTCCCTATAGCAAATTATGTCTCTAACCTGGTTTAGGGTCAAACCTTGGGAAAGTGGAGTAACAGAAGTCAGTACAAACCATTCTAGATAACAAAAGAGTGTGGTGAAGGACGTATTCTGATTTGACGAATATGTCATCTATAAATAGTAACATGAACAATATGTTGGAAATCTTTGGCCAAAGTATCACAAGCTGATGGGTGCAATGTCCTATGTCACCTAGTTTAAAAGAAATGTGATTTTAGATGAATATTGGTAACGAATATTCAGATAGGTTCTTGAAATAGAGCACTCAACACCTGAAATAGGGTAGGAAAACCAAGTATATGTAGTATACATAGATTTATCTATCTTAAAGACAAACATGAGAGATCGGTTAGAAACTGAGTCATGAAATGAGAGATTGGTAATCTACCGAGTCATTTAAGACTGTATATGGTTATCTATTATGAGATTCATTAGCATGAAAAGTGTGTTCTAAATGATGTTTTACTTAGAATAGAGAAAATTGTGTAAAAAAAAATCCCTTGTTTGTAAAGTCATAAAATGGGAATGTTACATATTAGTATCAGAGCTAAAGGTTGTAGCTCTTAGACATATTGTGTCCATAATCTGACAAAACATAAATTTTCTTGTTAACAGAAAATGGTTAGAATGAGAGGAAATGTTTGCAAGTAATCCTCCACCTGAGGAAGGAGGAGAAACTACCCAAAAACTCGATGAGATCCTTGTTTCCCTGTTGGACACAAGGGATTTTTTTGGTTGTACTTGAACAACAAGTAATGGGAAATGAGGAGGAATAAAATGCTGGTAATGATAATTAGGGCACCTCCTAAGGAAAATGCCAATTTAGGTGTTGATAATAACAATGTGAACATACCTGATCAACCTAAAAACAAAAAGGCTAGGCTGGGAGTTGAACTCACTAATGATATAAAAAGGATAAATACATCCAAGTTTGATGGCACAACATGAGGATATGGAGCTGAGAAATGGCTCAGAAAAATTCTCGGAAGAAACAAAGGCAATCTGGGGAGCATATCAACTTTCCAATGAGGCATCTTCATGGTTGGGACAGCCATAAGGTTGAGTTGAATATTGATTAAAGGTTACTATAGGAAACAATGACTACCGCAACTTTATTATGATCAGAAAATGACTAAATTCCATAACTTAGCTCAAGGAAAGCTAAATGGAACTGAGTATTAGGAGTGGTTTACTAAACTCCTTAAGTATGTACCTCAGTATCAAACTGACAAGAATTTTAGGATACAAAAATTCATAATGTGATTGAATCTCGTTATAGGAGGAGAGGTGGATGTTCATAGCCCAACCACTATGGAAGGGATTTTTGAAAAATCCATATGGTAGGAAAAAAAATTAAAGGTGATTTCTACTCATAAAGAGGAAGTAAGGAAGAAAGTTCAAAACTCCTGTTTATCATCTCTTGCACCTAAGAAAGGACCATGGAAGAAGTTTGGTAATAAAAGTAAGTTTTCTGCTGATAATAATAATAATAGATCAACAAATAAGTCTTCTGGAAATGCACGAAATAACTTTGTCAAGAATAATAATAACGGACATAAGTCCTATGGAGGTCAGAATGATAACTCTAAGGATGGAAATAAATCTGAGCCTCGAAAGGACCGGTAGAAGGCTGTTATAAGTGTGGCAAATATCATTATGCAAATCAAAGTCCATTAAAAAAGGATGATCATAATTAGCAGCACAAGATACACACTTTCGTAGCTGACAAACATGCTGAAAAATAAGTCACACCCATAGAAGTTTTGGGTAAGTTATTTGGCATAGCTATAACTCTTCTTTTTGATATCGAAGCTACTGAATGTTTTATTTCTAGTAAATTAGCAAAGAAACTAAAAAGAAAAGATGGAAACATGGATAAAACTTGGATTGTACATTATGGAAACAATGTTGTTCATACAATTAGTATGTTTCTTTTTGGAGCAGTCCTTGACTTACCTAGTTTTTCCACTGAAGTTGATCTTTATGTTACACATTTGGGGTCTTATGATGTAATCATAGGTGTTAATTGGTTCATTAAATATGAATCAAAAGTGGATTTTTTTGAAAAGCATATTAGTTATTTAGATGACCTGTAAAAAACAACAAAGATTCAGGGTGTGAAACGTGAAATTTCAATTAGGAAACTGTCAATTATGCAACTTAAAAAAGCCAAAAATAAGTGTTATACGTTGTATGCAGTAAATATTTTAGAATTTTTTGAGGAGAACAAAGATGTCATGGAACAATATCCGTTATTACGAAAGGATAGTGATGTGTTTCCGGAAGAGTTACTAGGTCTTCCACCCAAAAGGGAATTTGACTTCAGAATTGAAATCAAGCCTGGAACTAAGCCTATTTCTAAGGCACCAAATCGAATGAATACTATACAATTATTAGAGCTTAAGGTGTAATTGGAAGAACTTTTGTATAAAGGTTTGATTAGATCCGAGGTGTTTCACCTTGGGGAGCACCGGTAATTTTTTGTGAAAAAGAAAGATGAAACATTTAGATTGTGCATTGATTACAGAATGTTAAACAAGGAAACAATCAAGAATAGATCTTCAATGTGGAGTATCAGTATATTCTAAGATAGATCTTCAATCTGGATATCATCAATTATGGATTAAGGATGAGCACATTCATAAAATAGCTTTTAGAACAAGGTATGGACAATATGAGTTCACAGTTTTACCTTTTGGATTAACAAATGCACCTACAACTGTTATAAATTTAATGAATAATATCTTTCAAGAATACTTGGACAAATTTGTGCTTCTATTCTTGGATGACATTCTCATGTATTCTAAAAGTATTGAGGAAAATCATGAGTATTTGAAAATAGTTTTGGAAATTTTGAGCAGAAGAGGATTATATGGTAAGCTATCTAAATGTTCTTTCTATGACACAAAAGTGCACTATTTGGGTCATGTAATAAGTAAGAATGGAATTTCTATAGATCCTTCTAAAATTGTAGCTATAACTGAGTCACGTGCACCAAAGAATGTACATGAAGTTAGAAGCTTCATGGGTCTTGCTGGTTAATGTAGAAAATTTGTAACATATTTTTCTAAAGTGACTGCACCAATAAATTCATTACAAAAAAGGGATAATAATTTCGTTTTGAATGACAAATGTGAATCTGAATTAAGAACTTTGAAGGATCAGTTAACATCACCACCTATTCTAATTGTACCATAGCCTAAGTGAGACTTTACTATTGTAACAGATGCATTTGGAGAAGGTCTGGGAGGTATTTTGTTACAAAATGATCATGTCATAGCTTACAAAAGTAGAAAACTAAAGTCACATGAGTTGAATTATGCTCCACATTATTTATATCTTGCTGCCATTTTTCATGCACTACAAGTTTGGAGGCATTATCTTCTTGGTAAACCATTTGAATTAAAAAATGATCATCTTGGGCTGAAGTATATTTTCACTTAGCCAAATCTAAATGCAAGACATTGAAGATGATTGGATTTTTTGTCTCAATATAATTTTGACATAAATTACATTAAAGGTAAGGAAAAAAAAGTAGCTGATGCTCTAAGTCATAGGAAGCACATTTCTTCTCTTCTAACATTAAGAACTCAGTTTAAGGATGAAGTAAAAAGTGTTATGGAATCTGATTCTTGCTTTCAGAAAGTAAAAAACAACGCTTGTTGCAGATCCAAATGATGTGAGATATAAAGGTTTTCACTTTGACAATGAAGGAATCTTAAGATTTGAAAACAGAGTATACATACCTTCATTTAATGATTTAAGGAAGAAATTGCTAGCAGAATTTCACAATTCACCTTTCTCTGGAAACCCAGGTATTACGAAGATGCTTGCTAATATAAAACAACAATATTTCTTGAAAGGAATGAAAAAGGGGATTATTGATTTTGTGACACATTGTTTGGAATGTCAACGTGATAAAGCTAAACATATGCATCCAGCCAGTTTATTGTATCCTCAGAGCATACCGCAGTACAAATGGCAAGTAATAAACATGGGTTTTGTACAAGAGTTGCCTATGTCAAGAAATAAACATGATGTTATTTTGGTAGTTGTTGATAAAATAACAAAAATAGCACATTTTATTTCTAGTAATCTGAAGGATGATTCTCCTGTTTTGGCAAGGAGGTTTGTACATGAAATTTTCAAATTACATAGAATACGTGAATTAATCATATTTGATAAAGATCCTAGAATGACTTCAAGGTTTTGGCAAACACTTAATGCAGCTGTAGGAACTAAGCTAAATTTTAGTTCTGTGTGTCATCCGGAAATAGATAGATAGACTAAAAGAGTTAATCAAGTTTTAGAGGATATGTTATGAATGTATTATATGGATCAGTAGTATAAATGGGAATAGTACCTTCCAGTAGTTGAGTTTGTACACAATAACATATATCATGCCTAACTTAATATGGCAGCTTTCGAAGCATTATATGGAAGAAAATGTAGAACCCTTGTTAGTTGGGAAAACATTGAGGATAGAGAGGTAATTGGACCTGAAATCCTTACGAAAATGGAACAACAATTAAAAATTATTCGTGAATGCTTGGAAGAAGCAGCGGAAAGGAAAAAGATTTATGCTAATTTAAAGTAGCTTATAGGAAATTCGAACTTGGTGAGAAGGTATTTCTTC
The DNA here is from genome assembly GCA_019776745.2 of Taxus chinensis. NCBI lineage: Eukaryota > Viridiplantae > Streptophyta > Pinopsida > Cupressales > Taxaceae > Taxus > Taxus chinensis. The sequence continues at coordinate 632,320,507 of CM034152.1, forward strand.
GGGTTAAAATGAAATAGAGATCGATAATTTTTAGAAATGCTGCCAAGTTATCACCTTGTTAGATGGAACATTTTGAAATAGTTGAAGTAATCAACTCTGTAGCTTACCATTTAGCATTTCCTTCTACTTTGTCACGAATGCATGATGTTTTCCACATTTCTTTGTTTAAGAAATACGTTTCAGATTTATTACATGTGTTAAATTGGAATTCTTTGTAGGTCCAAGACCTAGGAATAATCGTGGTAAAACCAATACGAGTGCTGGAAACTCGCCAATTGCATTTAAGAAATCGTGAAATAAGTCAATGTAAGGTCCCATAGGACTATTTTAATGAAGAAAGTGCAACCTAAGAAAATTTGGAAGATATGAAAACTACTTTTCCATATTTAATTGAACAGAATTGATTCTGATGACTAATAAAATTTTGTGATTTTATCTTTATATGACAATAAGTCTATCAGTTTTGGGTGGATATCTATTTATTTTAAATAAATAACTATGAGAATGCCGATTTATAGAACTTCAAAATTTTGATATGTTGCAAACATATGATAATAAAGTGAATAAATTTATTGTCCTTAATGCAAATGGTCAAAATAAGATAATCATCAGGATGATGATTCTTTTTAGGAGGGAAGTATGTAACACCTTTGACAAACTGTTATATTTATCTTTTGCATTACAAGCGTTGACATGTGTTTTCTTGATGTGGTGTGTTCCTTTGATTGTTCAAAATCATGCTTGCCATGGATAAATCATTTTCTTCTCTTGGATTCGTTAGGCTGAAATTTTGTTGCTTGCAATAATCCATTTTCACTTCTGATAGGTGAGTTATAATATTATTATAATGGTTTCAAACTTATATCTATTAACTGACTCATGCTTGGATCAATTCCATTGATCCAAGGAAATTTTTAAATCTCCTTACCTAGTCTAAATGGTAAATTAACATTTAGAGGTTGAGAGACGTAATAGACAGAACTTTTGTATGTTTAGAAATTAATTATTATCTTGTAAGATCATGCCTACATTCTATTATATGTTTTGTGCTCAGATCTTCTTGATTTATCTCAATAGGATGCTTATGGCCTTAAGTTAAAAGAGGCCTACATCAGGATTATTGGGAAAATATAAAATAAAAACTAAGTCCTAGACCTATGAAATCTATCCTAGCGAGATTCTTAATCTAAGGTATTTATACCTACCTACTACTTATGTCTATTTTTTTTGGGATGGTATCCTAACCTAAGTTTTTGTTACTAAGTTGGAATAATGGAGAAATAACCTAAGGTGATGCTACGTTATTTCTAATCTAATACCTAATACTATATGGTTATGAGCTATGTCCTAACATAAGGTGGCAATTACTTATTGACATGTTTTTAAACCTAAGGTTATTACTTCTAAAATAACCTATGGACATAACCTAAACTAAGGGAATCAACCTTAAACTAATGAAATAAGGAAAGGGGACCTAAGGGTCATATGGCATTGGTAATCTGGTGACTATTCCTAAGATATTTATGAGATTTGATTTTTGTAATAAATGACACAAATACTGCCATATTAGGCGGAAGCATGAAAAATTTGGTAGAACTTACGTGGATTCTTCACTAAAGTTATCAATGCATGCAAAAAGTTGAATTAGGATTCACCAATTCTAGATGATGATGGCATGGAGAGATAGGTTGAGAGTTTTGTAATCAATGGTATTTATGAGTCTCATTTTTGGTGAGCAAACCACTTAGGAAAAAATGAGGGTGGATTTGTTGGAGGTTGTTTGGTCTTGCATGCTTTGTGATTTTTTCTCTACATAGAGCTATCTAGTTCTTCGAACCAGCAGTTCAATTTTCACATTGTGGCTATTTTTGGTTTTCCTGGTCTATTTTTTATTGAGGGAAAGTATATGAGGTATTGGGGAAAGAGATGTTTTGTTGTTGATATTTCTTGGAGGAGAAGAAGAGTTGGAAGTTTGGCTGGAAGTCTCCTTCAAATTGGAAAAAAGTGCTATCAGGTGATATAGGATCTACCCATTAAGATTTATTTCTTTTCTCTAAATGTTCCATTAAAATAACTCTTCTCTCTTGAGATATATGGTTATCTATTTTGTCTAGTTATTTGCTTTCATTTTAAAGGAATCTCTTTGATTTTTTGATATGAATCCATTGCATGATAATGTTAGTTTTTGTATGTTTTTCTGTGAGTAAGTTCAATGGTGAAATGCATATGGAACTTTTAAGGCTTTTGTGTTTTGATTAAAACTTGCATTCTGGACTGTCTGCTTGAAAAAGAGCTTGAAAAAAAGGTTTTTGGTTTGAGTTTTGGAACTGTATATCTATTTAGAAATTGAGTTGAAAAGTTATATTATTTCTCTTCATTCTGTAGGGATATATATTAAATGATATATATTATTTCTCTTCATTGATTTTTGGAGGTCTTGTTTCCCGCTTTTATGGGTAACTTGTGTTATTTCAACTGACTATCTTTGAATGTTTTCAAAGATGGGTGCATGTCCTATTATAAAACTATATCTTGTTTGTGAAGATATAGTACCTCTAGTTCAGGAATGTATTGTTTACTTTATCCTTCAATATGAATTCAAACTCATTTGAAAGTAATCATTAATGGGTTTTTGAAGAATTTGTAAGTGTTGTGTTTCGTACTTAAACTTGTGTACAATCTAACAAGAATAGTTATCCCTTCTCTGCACTGAACTTCTCTGCCTCAAACTTTATGTTTTAGATGAAGCAGTGAAAGTTATTGTAGTTGGAATCTCTATTTCAGTTCAAATTCGTGGGGAATGAAGAATTTTTTTGACTTATACTTCGTGTTGGGTTTTTGTATTCTCTATCAGAACCTTTTTTGAATTGATTTCTGGGTTGTACAAAAAGGATTTGAACATTCTTTTAAACTATGTCTTGTTTTGTGAAGACTTAGTACTTCTATTTCAAGTTTGTATTGTATACTTTACTCTACAGTATGAACGTGAACTTGTGTTAAAACAAAGATGAATGGACGAATGTGGATTATGGCATTGTATGTGTCCTAAATGTCTACTTGTATTTCAACTGGGTTAGTATTGGTATTTGATGTTATTGATACGGCTTGAGCTTGTAATGAAAATAGAAGTAATGTTCTGTTTAAACTTTTTGTTTGGTTTTGTATTCTCTTTTAGAACTTTCAAAAGAACTTTTGGGTTTTAAATGGGATATGGAATTCAATTAATAAAACAATGGTGAATGAATTATAGGTTCGGATCCTTTCTATTGAGTTTCCTTCAACTTTTGGAAAGTCAAGTTATGTTTTCTCGAGCTACTCTGTCGATCGACTCTCTCCCATGTTGTTAGGGTGTTTACCATCCTAGGACTCTTTGACTTCTTGAGTTCATCTCTCTACCATTTTTATCTTGGATGAGGTAATGAGGACTCACTCTCCAGAACTAGAATGTTCTTTGTGGTTTTTTAATTAAAGTTGTTGCTAGCTAACTGTGGAAAGTTATTAGGAATAGTAGAATGTTTAGGAAACTTTTTGAACTGTCATTTTTGGTACAAGGGAAAACCAAACAATTCCCTTTGATCTTTCTTGATCTTAGTTGTTTTGATTCTTCTTCTTATTTAGTTAAGTTGTAGGAGGAATCATCCTAAATATATATTATGCTGAAATGAACTTGTCTATACATGATTTCTGGAAACTTGGTAAAATGACAAAAAGGCTTTTAGTTCTGAAAGTAACTCTTTTTGTTACATAGTAAAGTTAAATTCTGTATTTCAAATTCAAAAAGAATTATGAAATAATTAAACGATAAGATCTATTGTTTGATATAAATAAGTAATTGTTTGGGACAATTCTTATATGAGATAATGCAGTAGTTTGCTGACTATATTATGATCTTTTCTTATAAGTGAATTCAGACTTATTATTTGTTCTTTTATGGTTGTTATTACTTATGCTTATTTGTATGATACATTAATTGTTTCATTAAAGCAGAGTTGTTTTAATGGAACAATTAGTGGAATCCACTTCATTTTAATGTTTAGTGCTTATCATGCCCAGTTAAATGAACTGACCCATGCTAGCAATTTTTGTAGATGGACTTCAAAAGTGATAAAAGAAGGTAAAAACTTTTATGATGTATTTGCTGCTTTAAATTCTGGCTCTTTTTTAAAGAATTTCGATTCATTCATGAGCTATATTGAAAAAGAAAAGTTATATTCTTTTATGATCTTAATGTTGTTCGACATGTAGTATACCTAAAATGTAGTCTTGTAAAGAGTATATTTTTATCATTATGAACTGAAAATTTTGGAGAATGACTCCAAATTGTCGTGTGAATTCTATTGTAATTTTTGTGAAGGAAATTGGAATGCTATCTTGTCGATATTATTAATATCTTCTTGTATACTTATTATTGTTATCGTTTAATAAGTTGGATGAATGGAATAGTTCAATCTCCCTTACTAATATGCAATTTGCTAGGTTGCATAAGATGTCATTCTCTATCTAGACAATTATAGTATAATTATGGAATGTCTATTGGACATACAATTAAACTATATGGATTGTGAAAGATAAAAAGGGTATGATAACGCTAACATTTAATCATGTAGAGGAAGACTCTTCCTCTTTCTAAAAAATGTAAAATAAAAGGAATGGTGTTTATTATCATTAATCATTGTACTTCATTTTCTATAAAGTCAACTCTAACTGAACCTATGTGGATGATACACCTTATTTGGAAAACTAAGTTACATTAAATTAACCTTATAATGTTTGTTGTCCTATTTTTGGATAACTACTTGTTATGCCTTGATTTTAATGAAGATAAAAGCAATGATGAGTTAATGAAGTTATTAATACTAAACAGATTAATATGGAAGAAGAGCTTAAGGAATACTGGATTTGGGGTTTAGCAAGGTTTTTGTAATCAGAATCTTGATCAAAATTTAATTATGTGTTAATGACCTCCTAGGGGTATGTACATAGTGATGAAGTAGTTCTGAAGGATGTTGGCACATGCCAACTACAAGACTGTACATTCGAGAATACTAAGGACTTATAGAGGACACAGTGTTGTAGTTAACATATGGCAAACACCCTTCCGCATTTGATCATCTAGATCTATACAAATCCGAAATTGAATGTAGTTTCTCTCTAGGTCAAGTTAGTAGCGTGATTTGAATAGGAAGTATCTTTCTATGACTCAGGGAACCTAGCAACATTTGATCGACTTAGGATGGTTGAGTATGCCCATATACCCTAAGTCATTGTAAGCATCTCCCTATGATAAATTATTTCTCTATCCTGGGTTAGGGTCAAACCTTGGGCAAGTGGACTAACAAAAGTTAGTAAAGACCATTCTATATAATAGAAGAGTGAGGTGAAGGACGTATTCTGATTTGATGAATATGTCGTCTAGGAATAGTAACATGAACAATATGTTGGAAATATTTGGCCAAGGTATCACAAGCTGTTGGTTGCATTGTCCTATGTCACCTAGATTAAAGAAACATGATGTCAGATGAATATTGGTAATGAATATTCAGATAGGTTCTTTAAATAGAGCACTCAATACCCAAAATAGGTTAGGAAAATCAAGTATACGTGTAGTATACATAAATTAATCTATACTTAATGATTAACATGAGAGATCGGTAATGTACCAAGTCATTTACATCTGAATATGGTTATCTATTATCAGATTGATTAGCATGGAATTTTTGTTATAAATGATGTTCTATTTATAATAGAGAGCATTGTGTAAAAAAAAAATTCCCTTGTTTCTAAAGTTATAAAATGGGAATGTTACAATAGGTGCGAAGCAAGGAAATGATTAATCAGGTTAGAGAATTTTATTAACATGATCAATGTTTTATATCCTAGAAAAAGAATCAAATGGGGGAAGGAATTATAATAGGCATTATAGCTCATCCTTTTAATTATAATAGTAAACCAATAATTAACATAGAAAAAATTTCGTTTAATATCTTCATAACATCGCTGCAACATTGAGTACAAATTCACATCCCGTTCAACACTAAAAAATATAAACACATCGAATTCCCTTCTCAAAAATTACCAAGAACAATTCTTCGAACAAAATACATGTCATTATTCTATTTTTATACATGTATTACAAGATGAATATAACTTGACAATGACAAGTCATTAATTACAACATATCACATCCAAAAAATTCCTCTTGTTCGGAGTACTTGCAACAAATTTTGCATCACTCTTAGTACGGAGTATGGAAATCCCCTACATTCAAGTATAAATCCACACATTTATATTTTTCAACATTTCAATTAAAAAGAAGACAGAGAGATAGACAGAGAAAGAGAGTAGGAGAGGGAAGAGGATAGAATTTCATTTCTTATGCAATCACGATTTCATATTTAGTTGCACTTAATATTTTGGTACTAGAGAGAGAGTAAAGATGAGATAAAATTAAGCGAAATTTAATTTTCATTTCGATTATCAGTTCATTTCAAAGAAATTCATTTTTCCCAATTCATTTATGTTTTCAAATCAATTAAGTATCATAGTCATTTCAATAGAGAGAAGAGGGTGGAGATATAAGATAAAAGATCAAATAATTTATATTTCAATAATAATTTATATAAGATAAAATATCAAATAAAATTCTACATAGCATTGTAATGGTATTACAAGGTCACATGCATGGCTAAGACTAAAAAAGGAGATTTTAGCTACGGTCGAGAAACCAGTCCCAAACAACAAAGTTCTTACAAATTAGGTCTCGAATACACTTGATTTAAGTTCTTTCACAATTTTTTTTGATTCGTACATATTCCCGCCTACATATAGAATTCATCATGTCTGACATAGGTTGATTACGATGAGTAGATATCTAGCTAGAAGGGTTGGTTTGCACAGTGACCAATAGGCCCCAAAATCTAGTTGCAAAGATAGCTTCCAAACATGCTTTCATTGAATTGGAGGTGTGTTACGATCATGTTTTTTTCATTCTAGAAGTATGAAGTAGTGGTTTTAAGTTGCGCTCAAGCGAAGCAACAACTGTAAGCTGACATTGATCATGTTTGATTAGAATGAACACATCACACAAGTGACTGTTAAGCTAGGATTGTTTAGGAATACGGCTTGCAAGAGCGTTAATTAATTTTTAACCACTAGGTTAGGGTTTAATAAGGTGTTCATTGTTACTAGGGGTCATACAATGAGTTCTAGTTTTACAGTACGTTTGGGTGTGGCACTCCATGTGCATGACTTTTGATATTTTTTTGAATTGTTCACATCAAGGTAATATTTTTTCAATTTATACGGTTACATCCATCTATAATTCAACATTATATTTCTTAAAAAAAATTGAAATGATGAAGTGAAATTTATTACAAGTGAAAAGGGGAACACCATACCTTTATCGTGAAACTTGTGATTTCCACATTCGACAAGACCAATTAAACTTCAAGAATTTTGATAAAAGTTTGTGGGTTACTCATGATTAATTGCTGGAAGGAAACGAGCTCATATTATGATGCTCTCACCCTTCCAATCTACCAATCAATGAAAATGTTAAATTTCTATCCCCACACAAGTGACCTTCCTTGAGTCATTACTGAATTGATCACAAGATTTACATAAGGGTCCTAGTGGAATTTTATAAAAAAATCATGTGTGAAATTCGTTTCAGACACACCTCACAATGTCCACAACATGCCTCTTAAAGCTTTAAAAAATATTATTTTTTGTGTAAAAGACACATCACACCACAACACAGGAGATCTATGCAAAGTTGGAAAAGATTCATTGGTAGATGAACGCAGCAAGGTATTTCTCTATCTTTTTTTTCTATTTTTCTTCTCAACCCAATTGGAACAAATATTATTGCCAGGGCACACCGAAGAAAAAATTTCACATTCCCTTGTCTAATAATTCATCTGCCATGCGTTCTACCCAGGTAAAACAGCTTCAAAATTCAACAAAACTATTATTTTTCCTTTATATCTGGGCACACTGCAACTAATTCTCCTAGACGTATTTGCAACTACAATATTTATTCGAAAACATTATTTTTATGCCTTCTTGGATATCCTTTCCCTGTTGTTGAAGCTCCACATAGGTTGTGTGAAGAGGAAGTGTGCAACATCTCTAAATGGACCCTCTCTACCAAGATGTGAACGGAAAACATAAAGGTTTTCATGTAAAGGAAAGAATGAATGAGACAAATCATAAGATTGGTGTTGCAAAGGTTATAGTTCCCCTAGAAAAGGTGTACAGGAGTAGAAGAAACGAAATCAACACAATAGAAACTTACAACAAATGACACGCCTTTTAATCCAAAAACTTCTTCCTTAGCCTATAACATAAAAAAGAGTGACATGCAAAAACTTCCCTTTTTTACTCGGGGGAAACAAACTAACTGCAATACAGATACAGATCTAGATAAAGCAATTTGTTTAAGGATAACATGAGAAGATGTTGAACTAAAGATTTTTCTGTGAAAAGTTTGATCAACAAAAATGGTAATATTTGAGGATGGCTATGGGCAAGAGTTTCACTAAGCACAACCCCCTCACATAGTCGTGTCCTGCCCTAACTGCCAAACGTCTTTATGGATAACCAGAGAGTGTTCAAAAGCTATTATTTTGGCGCAGAATGGGAAAGATAAAGGTAAATGTTAAGGAATATTAGTTTACATGTGTCAATGCATTCTTTTACAAGTTTTAAAATCATTTTAACATATTTAGTTTGCATATAGCCTGCGAGTTACATATTTTGATAAATGTTTCCAAAGTCTTTACAACTAATCTACATGGGGCAGATCCAGCAGTGAAAATATCTTCTACCAAATTATATAGTGTTAGGCTCAAAATTTGATTTAATTGTGCTTTAATTACCTTCCTCACTCTGTTCAAGGCTCTTAAATTAGCTCAGGGTTTCAAGTCATTGGTAAAGGAAAGGTTTTTTGCAATGTGTTTGATGATATGGTGAAACAATGTGAATGCTACACGAGGAAGCCTTTTTCTTTTATTATAAAATGGAGACATGAGGGCACTAAATCTCCCTCTACTTATAATACCATCATTCTCGATGAGACATAATTTTAGGTAATAAGAGGGATAAGATGACTATGAAAGTCAACAACAAAAATTCTATTTTGGGACAAAGCGTAGTTTCTTACAATTCAAAGTTCAGAAAGTTAAGTACATTTTAAAATTTTGTGAATTTCTTAAATTTTTGTATAGATTGAAATTTTGCTTCATTTAATTCCTCAAATAATATTTTCCTTATTACCATTTTTGAGTTTCAAAACTCAACAAATTACAGTGTTTAGAATTTTAATTTTCCTATGTTTGTGGGTGTCCAATAGTAATTGGCTTCAAGATGTCACACAAAACTCAACACATAACAAATGATCCAAGAGACATATTTTCCACATACTTTAATGAATGTATTGCATCACAAGATATTTTTTTTTCCACCATAGAAAGACAACAAGTAGTCCACATAATAAATAATTTCTAGTAATTATGTCATAGGGATAAATCCAACACACACATGTGACTGACTAAATGAATTATCACGCTGATACAAAGGCAACTGGTATCACATGACCTAAAAACCAACAATATACCCACATAGTTCCAATAAAAGATCCAATAGTATATAAAAGCAAAGGGCAAGATCAAGCTTCAAACATAATTTTTTTTAACAAGACTCACAAGACTACACATGAATCATAACACCAACTCCAGATATCTCCAAAAGAAACTAAATAAAACTCCATACACCTCCCAAAGCATCACCAATTTACTCCATATACCTCCTAAAGCAACACCAAATAACTCCATATACCTCCAAAGAGAAAGAATCATAGTGCAAAAACCAATCCTGATTGCTCAACCATAGAGCGCCATCAAGAATGTCAGGTCACTAAACCATAGAGGGTCATCATGAATATCAGGTAACTCACCATAGAGTGCCATAGAAAACAACAGGTTACTCAATCATAGATTTCTATCAAGAATATCATGGCATTCAACCATAGAGCCCCATCTCCTTTCTCCCTTTATTGAGGGTCGGGTCACCCTTGCCACATAGAGCCCCGTCACCCCTAACCCAAGTGATATAATAACTCGTTGTTCAAGAACGTGATAGTTATTTGTAACTCCTTGGGGCGTACCAAATCACAAAAAAGTGGGTCCATAGGTTTTACCACTCCATGGTGAATCCCATGACCCTATTCCAACACATTACAACATAAGAACCAACATAACAATTCATCTCGAATGCCAAGTGGTAAGAATCAACACCAACATATCATAAAATAACAAAACACTCCAACACACTACAATCCACAATAATATTATTTTCACATAAAATAAGGTGTTGCATCACTCGTGAACTCCTCATTGAATACATTAACAGGAGAGTGAATACTCTCATCAAAAGCACATCAACATAATAACAAATATACACTAAGTGACATGCACAACACATGCATTCATAATATCACAATTACTACATTGTTCACATCATAACATATATCACATTACTCTTCCCATATCCACCACCACCATGTAAGATCACCACAACTCAATATATCCCAGAGGTTCAAGAGAATAAACCTCTTATCATATACCATATGTAATGCCCACATTTTTAACACCAAAAAAAATAGTAATATTATCAGAATAATTATTTTTTAAAATTTTAATTTCATGTTACACAGCACCACATTAGATCCAAATAAAGGAACTCGACATCATGTATGAAACTTACATAAACATGAACCCACTCATATAATAGGATAACATAGGGTACACATCAATGTCTTACTCAAACGACGTAAACTAGGACAATGACCCAATAAAAAAAATAAACACGGGATAGACATACTCCATGACATGGCCTTTTCATTGTTAACATATTCATCAAATTTAGGTTTCCATTGTATGACCTAATAGTTTTCAACACAATTCAACATATAAGGTGTAAAATTTCCTATTTTTCGAACTTAAATTACTTTACTTTACAGTGCATTAGTATTTAACATAAAATGTGCAGTTCGTTCCTTTCTCCAATTCCATTAGTTAGCGATGGCTCATTTATTAAATAAATTCATTTTAAACAACTATGAGTCTCCTAATATTTGATTCTTATGTTAAAGGTTTTTTTTCTCAAAAATTATTTAGTTGACTATAATTGTCTGAAGATTCTTATAACATTGGACCCTTCATTCCTTTAATACTTGGCTACATTTTTTTTATTCATTTCACCTATAGCGGTTCCTTTAGAATTTACCCATTTCTCTTATGGAAATAACTTTATATAGCTTGATTGAAATTAGGAACGTATATACACACATGGACCTTCTAATATTTGACTTATGGATTTTTTTTAAAGAGTTGAGTTTACTTGGATTGGAAAAATACTCTCATTATAAGGAGGAAAATTCACAAAGAAAAAAGGAAGGTTACTATATCAATAGAAGACCTTTTCGAGTTCATTTCATATCATTGTTTGATACTGACAATACACTCTTTTCAACTTCATGTTATTACAACCATGTAGGTTAACTAATTAAATTTTACCTTTTTTGATTCACAATCCATTACTCCAATTGGGAATTCATATTTTTACAATCATATTTCACAAGGACATGTACATTACACATGTGTTCCCATTATAGAGATTTTTCCTTGAATTCAAATGATGAATTTCACATTTCAAACTAGATCAATTTTATCATCTTAAGAATGTAATCCTAATATCAATGGGATAATTTCATGTTTCGACCATAAATTTGACTTCATGAGTGATCTTAGGTTTAATATATTCTTATTTTTTCCAAGGGTTCTACTAACTTTTAAAATTCCAACTAGAGTGCAATTTCTGTAACTCACATAACCTTGGCAACAACCAAATGTATCTTAATCTCAAGGCTACATCTCGTTATATCATTAGCATCATATTTTAATGAAATTCATGCATTCAAAGTATGTAATCATGCATCATATTTGGTGTTCAAATTTATTATGTTGTTGTATTATTCATGGGACTCTACTTTATCACATTCATTTTATGATCACATTTGACATCTTAGCTGGTTTTGACATCACTTAATGGTGTACCAGTTTCGTAATGGTCATTCCTTAGTTTAATCTTATTTACCCTTTTTACTAACTACATTTACATGGTTACTTTGGTTTTGTATTATCATGATTTTGGAACAAATGTAATTCCTATAGCACTTATGTAACACTTAGAGATTTAAGAGTAAAAGGAGTACGATCTCGCACAAGACAACTCATTTAAATCCTCTTGGATATTCAAGTATAGGTGTATATTGAAAGAGAAATACCCCAAATAATCTTAAGCATTACAAAATCCTCCTAAGGACCTATTTCAATTGTTTGGTAAATATGCAAGTAATTCGACACATAGTCTCCACTCACATAATTTAGATCTCAAAAGCAACCAATTGAATGTACAAGCACCAACAATCTTGTAACTATTTTCCCCCCCACTAGGGTACTAAGGGAGATCACACACAAGAGGGTTAGAAAATTTTAGGATATAGTCATACTTGCAACACCTAGGCATGATCGCTTCACTCATGCCAAGATGATAGGTTTCACAACATATATGCACCACCTCATAAAATATCAAGGAAATATTCCTTGTTAAGATGTCTTAGGTGCAAAAAAAGGAGATACTTAATGAGGTTAGAGTATTTTATTACCACGATCAATGTTTTATATCATAAAAAAAGACTCAAATGGGGGAAGGAAGTAAAATAGACATTATAGGTCATCCTTTTAATTTCGTTAGTTTTGATGAGAGAAGATTATACATAGCATTGTGGGTATTAAGGAAGTAAACCAATAATTAACATAGCAAAAGTTTTTTTTTAATATCTTTAAAACATAGGTATAACATTGAGTATAACTTCACATCCAATTCAACACTACAAAATATAACCTCATTGGTATTCCCTTTTATAAATATACCAAGAACATTTATTCAAACAAAAATAGATGTCATTATTCTATGGTAATACATGTGTTGCAAGATGACTAAAACTTTACAATGACAACTCATTAATTACAACATATCCCATCTTAAAAATTCCTCTTGTTCAGAGTACCTGCAACTAACATTGTGTTAGTCCTAAGTCTGAATATGGAAATCCCCTACACTCAAGCATAAATCGACACATTCATCATTTTTTAGAATTTAAATTAAATATTAGCTAGGTAGAGAGAGATAAGAAGAAGATATTGTTTCGTTTCTTATGCATTGACACTTTCATATTTAGTTGCAATTAATATTTGCTACTAGAGAGAGAGGTAAGGATGAGAGAGAAATTTTAGAGTCATTTTATTTTCCACTCATAATGTCATAACCATTTGCATTTCATTTCCATTATCAGTTCATTTCATATAAATTCATATTTTGTAATTCATTTACGTTGTATGATCAATCAAGTATCATACTCATTTCAAGAGAGAGAAGAGGGTAGAGAGAGAAAATCACCATACATTTTAATATTCATTTAAATAATATAAAAGATCAAATAAAATTCTTCATAGAATTGCAATGGTATTAAGAGGTCACATGCGTGGCTAAAAATCAAACGAGACTCAAAAAGGGATATATTAGCTATGGTTGAGAAAACAATCCAAAACAAAAAAAATGCTTACAAACTTGGTCTCGAATACACTCATTTCTAGTTCATTCAAAATGTTTGTTGATTAGTACATATTCCCCCATACATATGGAATTCATCATGACTGATGGAGTTTGATTATGATGAGAATAGCTCTAGCTATAGTTGAAAATTCTGGGCCAATTATCGTTATTGTGTTTACATCTCTTGTCGCATAGTGACCAGTGGGCCCCTGTTGGTATCCAAATTGATTCTCCCTTGGAAACCGAGCATCATCACTTATTTAGAAAGACACTGAGAGACAAAACAGATGATATTATAAGTTGTTTTTGTATCTGGGGAAGGGATTTTTCTGACTCTTTGTAACTCAGGCATCGGAGAAATGGATAACACCTTCGTTAAGGATTTGATCTATCCTCAATGCTTTAGGTCATGCTTTTCAACCATGGTGAGAGAACCCATTTAATAACTTGTGTTGGTGAAGTATAATGAAGATATCCTTCTTTACATAAATTTGAAAGTGGACCCTACGAAAATATGATCAATGCACCACAATTTAACCCTCACAAGTTTGTCACTTCTAAATAATGGTTATATTTTTCTAGACAGGGTAAAGGTTACTAAAGACATTATGGGATCCTGATTACTTCTATGTATTTAGGCAGTATAATTTATATATTTGTGGACATATAGGGAAAACAGGGGTGGTTCAGGTAGGATTCATTGTTTTGAATAATTTTTTGTGGGAGATTAAGTAGGATACAATTGATTATGCCAGATCTTTGAGAAAATTCACACGAGTTGTAAAAATAAATGACTAAATGCTTCAGAAGAGCTAAAATATTTCTTCAACCAGAACGTGTGCATCAATAGAGGCCCATATTTGCACGTTTTAACATAATCTCCAAGAATTTAACATGAAGGATCAAGACAAAGACTCAATTAAGCATCAAAGACACCTGGTTCCTCACACCTAAGATACACTTAAAGGATCACAAACAATATTTATCAAAAAATGATAGTAAAAATAATTTTAAATTGTTTATCTCATTGCAAGATGAAGGCTCTTGTTTAAATGAAATTGTAAATTCTACTAAATGATCACAGGGAAGAGATCATATGTGATTCAAAGGGAATTAACAAAAGATTTCAATATGAATAATAAAAACTACTTGCAGACATTCTAAAATAAAGAAGACATAAATAGGTCCAAGATTGACAAAGATTAATTTGAAATTGATTAATGGGAAAGTTTCTTTGAATAGTCTCAGATATTTTCTATGGTTGTACACTGGCAACCAACTTGACATGATTAAAATCTAAAACACAAGAAATTAACATGTTTCTCGGATTGGTCTCTAAAAAATATGTGCTCTCTCTAATTTTCTCTTAAGATTTCAACCCCTGATCATTTGCAAGAGTAATCTCATTTTATTTATACATTTCACTTGCTAATTCATGCCAAAATTTCCCCCCAAAAAGAAGAATATCTGAGGAACCTTTTCTTGTTACCAATTTGCCTCAAAAAGTGACTTTTAACAAATTTACACCCGCAGCTTCCAGGTGGACAAATCATGAACTGATCACATTTCTCAAACCCTCGACTAATGGCTAGGATGCCATGCAAAAAGTTTTTGATAGTCCTTCTAATCATCTTATTATTTCATGTGAGAAATCCCCATTTTAATCATTTTCCAATTGCTCTATATGGTAGGATCTGACACGTAATCCTTTTCACCGTTGAGGTAACACCTTTTTCATCCTTTATTCCTACAACCTTCATCATTTCATCCTTTTCCCTTTCTTTCCTCTACAAATCCGCTCTGCATCCAAATTTCTTGGTAATTCACTTTTTTTCAAGCGCCCGAGAAATTCCAACTTCAAAATATCACCCTTTACAATCCTTTGACTAAAAAATTAAGTTCTAAATCCATTCAATTGCACTTTGCAAACAAAAATGACAAGGAAATTCATTAAAAAGGATGAAAAAAATGCGTATTCATATCTTCAGGAGTCTCGAAGAAAAACTAGCAAAAAACCAGATGCAATGCACAACAATAATTGATTCCACCCCTTATAAAATTTAGATTAGATTCGTCCATGTGTTTCCTTGGAAAAAATTCAAAGGAGAAGTACAGAGCATGTTTCCAAACAAGTGTGGGCCTTCCATGTGCCCTGCACCCATAAAAAATGCCTTTTTGTCTTTGAAAAGTCTCACTATAAAAGGAGCCAGTGGAAACTTCCATTTGTCTCTTTGGTGTACCTTTAGTATGGTGACCAAAAGTGGAAACCCCAAACAAGCATGGGCTCACCATGTGTATTAGTCTGATAGAGTTGTTGAAAAAGTTGAAGGAATAGCGGAAGGTGTCATGTGTCTAGGGTTTGAGAAAGGTCCATCAGCCGTTTGAAAAGTCCAAGCAAGGGAAAAGTGAGCAGAAACCTCCAAGTGTCCTCTTGACGCTTCTTCAAAACAAAATATAGGGGCAGGTCCCCAAAATAGGTGCGGTCCCTCCAGGTGTCCCAGGCCATTAGAAAGTTGCTTGAAATGTTTAAGCAAATACATGAGATGGTGGAAGCCTCCACATGTCTCCATAGCGCAATTTTGAGATGCTCCCCAAACAAACATGGGATCACCACGTGTTCATGGTCTGACAAAGTTACACTAGATGCATGAAAAAATGTCTAAGTCTTGGCAAGGCAATGGAAACCTCCACATGTCTGCCTGGCGCAAATCCAAAGGTCAAACAAAGAGGTGAATTTTCAAATTAGCATCAGTCCTCCACTTGGAAAAAATTTGAGTTGAAGCGGGCCTTAGAGTTTCAAAGTTCCCCAATGAGCCACATCAAATTAGAAAGGATGACTTTTCTATAGGTATTGATAAAAAGATTGACAGGGAAAATAAAACTTGACTATGGAAAAATAGAAGGACGGGAAAAAAATTGATTTTATGCCCAAGGTAGAAATTATTTCACATGGATAGAGGAATTGAAAATAAATTATGGAGTTAAATTAATCCTTGACCAAAGTTAGAGACTAATCATGATAAAAAAATTAAGTACAGAGCTTACATGCATCAATACGGGGAGATAGAAAACACGACAGATATCCTAAACTAAAGAATTTCAAGGAAAAATGGGGGTGAGATCAAATTAAGCACCAACATCAGCTTTGAATTGGGGATGGGCACTCCCTATGAGTGCCACATGAACAAATAGCAGACCAAGTGCCAAAAGTAAACCATTGGGCGATGGAGTCAAAGAACAAGCTGTCAGAGTAAAACAATAATAACCAACTCCCCAAAGGATGAACTGAGAAACCAAAAAAAAGGCCACCAAGGACCAAGATGAAACAAAATGGAAAAACATGAAAGCAGAAAGAAACCAAATGACTATACATTGTATAATGGTGTATACCTTGATTTTAAGAAATTAATCAAGGAAATGTTTTCAAATGCCTGTCATTAACAGGAAATTCAAGCAATTCCCCATCTAAGTCTTATAAGAAAAAGGTATGTTCACCAATTTGAATGTCAATTAAATAAGGGCCCATCCAAAATGCATCGAAATTTCCATGTTTGTCCTTATCCTCGTGCATGATATCCCACAATAGCAGAAGATCTCCCAAATTGAAAGCTCTTAGAGTCACCTTCTTATCGAACAACTTCTTCAATTTCTCTCTAAATTTTACATTCCTCTAATGAGATTCCCTTCTTTCTTCATCTAACTCAACAATCTTATTTATATGAGCATCATAGGGATGAACCTCTTGATATTCGAGTTTTTGAAGAAATTGAAAAGAATACAATTACACATGCAGGGGTAGCAGAGATTGAGTTCCATATACCAACTCAAATGGGATTTTTCCAGTAGCTTGTTTAATAGTGATCTCGATCATCCCAAACAACAAATTTCAACTACTCATCCCACTTCCTTTTGTTCAACTCCAAAGATCTTCTAATTATCTTCAACAAATTTTTATTGTTGGACTCATCTTATCCATTTCCCTAGGGATCATAATTTGAAGCATATGTCAAATTGATCTCGTATTCATAGCACATAGCCACCAAAGGTTTAGCTCGAAAACTCATGGCATTATTAGTAACTATTTTTATAGGTACCCCAAATGTGTAAATGATATAATTTAGGATAATATTCATGAAAATTTGGTCAGTTGCTTTCCTGGTGGGGATTGATTCTACCCACTTAGTAAAGTAGCTTATGGCCACTAGTATCCATTTATGACATTCACTTGAAGGGTCATAAATTTCCCCAATGAATTTTTTTCCCCATTTCCTTA
Organism: Taxus chinensis; assembly: GCA_019776745.2. NCBI lineage: Eukaryota > Viridiplantae > Streptophyta > Pinopsida > Cupressales > Taxaceae > Taxus > Taxus chinensis. The sequence goes on from CM034152.1 coordinate 632,338,457, forward strand.
TTGGGGATTCAACTGATCCAGGCTTGTAACAGAAGGGATCCTGAAGTTTTTAGTCTCCTAGAAAAGCATTGGCAACTTTTACATCTTCTTACCAATAATGTTGTATCTTTTAAGAGGGTTGGCCACCAGTAACCAGCCCTTAAGATCTTATGGGTTGTTACTCTCCCTCCAAAATTCCCCCCACAAACTCTCCCATGGACATCATCAATTATTTTAGGGGATTCATATTCAGTAATGCATATTAAGAGAACTCCCTCAGGGTTCTTTCAAGATAACCCAAAATCAGTAATGACATATTTTTGGGACGCTAACTTAAGTGCTCTTTTCTAATTCTTGCTCAACTATTCGGGGCATTGTGTATGTTTGAGATAAAAAATTATGTCCTTGTACCATTCAAAATTTATCAGTGTTTTAAGGACAATCAACCTTTTTTCTTTGACTTCATTTACCTCAATTGTTTGTAAATTGCTCTCTGCCATAAGTTTTTCCAGGCCCAAACCTCTGACAAATTTTTTTGTTTGGATATCCATATCATACTCTTGTAATTTGTTTACCCATCGGAATATCTTACTTGAAACATCCATTTCTGAGAGGATATCTTTCACCATGGTGTGGGGAACATAAGCAATGATTTTGGAACTCAGAATATATGGTTTGAAGACCTTTGTTTCTTTTATGATAAAAAATTCCTTCTTCTCCATGATATTATACTTTAGTTCAGCTCCTTGTAATGCCTTACTAAAAAAGGTAATTGGTCTTTCAGCTCCCTCATCACCTTTATGTGACACAAATGCAATAGTAATTTTTGAAGCAAAATAAAACATTTTGAAATCCTTCTTATAATTTAGAACTATTAAAACAGGGGCATTCTTTAATGCTTCTTTGTTCCCAGTAAAATCTTGGAAAAATGCTTCTTCCCATTTGATACTTTGGTCCTTCTTTAGTATGCTAGTGATTGGGATAGCTAGTTCAGCAAAGTTGGAGATAAATATAAAAATAAAGTTAATTTGCCCAAAAAAGGATTGAATTCCCTTCTTAGTTCTTTAAATAGGGACTTTTTTTATGGCTTCTGCCCTCTCAGGATTAATCATGACCCCTTCCTTTGACACAATATGTCCAAGTAGCTTTACTTTCTAAAATCCAAAGTGGCACTTCTTGGGATTTAGTGAAATACCATACTCCCTGCATCTTAACAACATTTTTTTCTAAGTGTTGCAAGTGGTCACTCCTTTTTCTAGAGAAAAGAGTCACATCATCTTGATATAAAAAAATGAAATTATTAATATAGAAAGAGAAAGCTACATCCATTGCTCTTTGGAAAGTGACTCCAGCATTGATTAGACCAAAAGGCATTATGACATATACATATGTTCCCCAAGGGAGTGATAAATGCAGTCTTGATTTGTTCTGATTCCTTCACAACTACTTGGTTATATCCAAAAAAACCATCCAAGGTGGATAACAATTATGAACCAGTAACCAATTGTAACATATTGTCCATATTTGGTGGAGGGTAGTTATCCTTTATTGATGCTCTATTAAAGTTTCTGAAGTCCACACACAACCTTATATCTCTATTCTTCTTTCTGAAAGGTACCAAGTTTGCGACCCATGATGAGTACCTTGTGGGCTGTATGATTCATCCGTCCCTCAATTTTTTCAATTCTTCTTCAGTCTTCAGGGAAAGGAGTGGATTGATTGGCTTTTGTTTCTTCCTAAATGGCTTGGCAGAATATTCTAAAGGAATTTTATGCTGGAAAAGATTCTCTCGGTATGCTTTCAGTTCAAAATAAGACCATGCTAAGTAGTCCTGGTATTTCTTCAATAGTTGGACATACAACTTCTTTTCTTCCTTGCTCAGATTGCTACATAAGTATATATTACATGGCTTATCCTTCATGCCCAGGTCATGCTCTTCAACATCCCTTGAGGATGACATGTGTCTTTTGACAATACAATCAATATTATCAAAGTTTGATTCAAGTGCCACCAAACCTCTAGGGATAGTATTAGTCTTCAAATGAATTATTTATTTTCCAAATAAAGTCTCCTTTCCATCAGCCACATAAACCATTAGCTCCCAATCTATATGTTGATCAAAAAATTCTCCTTGGTTCTATAAAAACCTTTACACCTGGGTTTCATCTTCGAACACTTGTCAGTGTTTTAACATTGTCAGGAACAAAGGGCCTAGTCAATACCTCAATATTATAGTCATAATAGGGGGATATAGCACAATTTTCAAATCTAGACTCCAATATGGCCAATTTATCTGCTAAAGTATTGTACTTCCTATCATGATATATTATGTTGAAGGAGTAAAAAAATTTCAATGAAATCCCAAACTGCATGCTTATATTGCTTCGTTCTTTGATTTTTTGTTGCATACAGTTTTTTAACCTACTTGACAATTAGCTCTGAGTGTCCCTTAACAATAATGTCTCTAATACCATATTTCCAAGCAATTCTTAGACCCAAGAGCAATGCTTCATATTGAGCAATATTGTTATTGCACTCAAAGTGGAGTTTAAAAGATAAAACAAACTATTCTTCGCCTTGAGATATCATAACAATACCAGCACCATTTCCAAATATAGAGCAAGCCAAATCAAACAACAAATTCCAAGGAGAATCTACTTGATTAAGAGACTTGCATTGATCAATTTTGTGTTCTTTACCATAAGAAAATCCAACAAAGTTATCTGCAATAGTTTTAGTGTATAACACTTCATAGGAAGCACTATTTGGATCCTCAATGAGATGTAACATCTTATTTTCACCATATAAATTTACAAGGCTCCCCTCAATAGGTATAGTGAAAAAAGACATCCATTTGCACACTATTAGCCCATTTTATTGATAACAACATTCCCCATTTGGCAGGGAAATCAACAATAACAACATCTAGTTTTAAGTTCTTTCTTGGTAAAGTTGTAAGTTGCACTATCAAACCCTTGACACATCCAACCATTGGAACCTCTCTGGAATACATGGTAGTGCACTTTCCATACATTTTTTTCACTTTGATATCCAATTCATTCATGATCTCAAGAGGCATAACATTGCATGATGATCCAGAATCAAAGATACAGTTATGTAATAACTTGTCCCTAATAATCAGAGTAGTGAAAAATGGATTCACACTCAGTTGGGACTCAAACAAGGATGTTCCCAAATATGCTTTAGGTGGCACACCCTAGTTCTTCTAGCACTTGGGGTTTTTCTAACTTTGTAATGATAGGAGGAGTCTCAACATTATTTACATTTATTCCTTGGGTAATATTTTCTTATTTCAATCACAAATACTCAAAGGCCCTTTTCTTGTGCTCGGAAATCTGAAGTAGCTGAACAATTGGAACATAAATCTTGATTTGACTCAAGACATGGGAAATTTCATAAGGAACATTGAGAAACTCATCTAACAGCAAATGATTTTTCATGGTCTGAGCATGGGAAAGAATACCATTTCTTCTTAGGGACATAAGGATTTTTCCAGATGTATCTTTCTTAGGAGTTTCTCTTGAGATATTGGTGAGAACTAGAGTTTTTGGTTTGGCTTGAGGCCTTGTCCCTTTGACAACTTTACTCCTAGTGTTATAATCTTTTTCATGGCTAACTGCAACATTCATTAACAACTGCCTATCCTGCTTAGAAGGCATTCCTCCATCATATTTTTTAATCATTAATTCCCTTAAGTATTCAAAATCATTACAAGTCAATTCAAAAGCTTGTACCATATATATTTCAAAAGTATGAGAGGGAGGAAATGGTAATACCCGGTGGATGCAATCCTAGAAATTTGCAGTAGTTTTGGCATTGATTAATTCAGTTGAAGTTACTCCTTGATGTGACCTTGTAGAGCACCCAACCATGCACACATCATAATCAGTGTCATAATCAGCTTCCTCAACTTATTTGTCTTCATCACATGGGGCATGCATAAAGAAACATCTATCACACCACTCAATTTCATTAGCTTCATCAATAACAGTAACTCTGGTAGCTAAATTATGAGGCAATAATTTTTTTTTCCCGAGGTTGGGACTGTATATTTCCTGATCCCAAGAGTCCTTTGCTTCTTTCATCAAATATTTGATCACCCATTAGGATGATCTAGAAACCTTTCTTGACCTTGTTCTTTATTATGACCTTGGGGAACATTTTCCAATGCCCTTCTTTTTTCTAGCCAGTTTATAGGATATTTCCTTAATAGCTCTGACCAAAGTTTTTAAAACCTCCTCTAGATGCACAGATTTACTTGATTGAGGTATCTCAAGATTGATTATCTTGATTCCTTCTCTCTGAGGAGGTATACCAGTTTCCTTGATGTTATTTTCAATCTGCATATCCATGGTAAAGGTCTACCTCAATGTTGTTGGGTTCTTGTCCCTCAAATAATAGGAAGCCTTCTTATTAAAATCATCAGAGTATTTTATCAAACAGGAAACACCACTTGGCCTCAGGATCACAGGTAGCCTATTTAGGGTCTTATTGAACCTTGTATTGAAGTCATGAACACACTTATTGGGATTAGTTTTTATATTTTCAAATTATGATGAAAGAAACCTAGGGTCTGTTTTATCTCCATATTGTAATCTAAAAGCATTCTTCATTTCTATCCATGAATCAATGGAGTTGTCTAGCAGTGATTTATACCATTCCCATGCATCTTCCTATAGAGTATGAATAAACAAATGTATGTACACATCGTGAAATTTAATCTCAAAGTCTTCCATCATATGGACAAAAAGCTTTAATGTTGATCACCATTAATAGCATTATTTCCTTGAAATTTAGGCAATCTATTTCTAACATCTTGTGGCACAACATTTGGATATCCAGCCATACCTCTAAAATCTATAGGACCAAAAGTGTTCACAACAAAATGGAGGTATGAGTGGGGGTTGGGCCATATTGTTTTTGGGAGGTGATCTTATAGGAGAAACAAAATCATGGGGAGTGAGGGGTGTTTATGGCACAAGAATGCAATCCTCAGAATGAATATTCTCTTAAAAATCTATTTATTGGAAGATCCTATCAGCTTTGGAGAACACAGGGACAGAATGAGATACAATTTTTTCAAACACAAAAAAAGGACCCTCTCTCATTGGAGAATTCAGATCTACAAAAATATTACCTGATTAAAAAGCATTTGAGTAAATATGGAAATTTTCAATGACATGTTGATTAGTTTCCATAATTGATAACTCTTTTCTTGATTCTTGATCTCCAACCATTTTCCAGATTCTTCTTCCTTTAGAATTTTTATTTCCCTGTTCTAGAAACAACTTTCTAGTAGGGTCTTTAACAAAGAAATATCTTATTCCTTCTAGTTTTTCAAAGATTAGTGATAAATTTCAATTGACACAGGTTAAGATAGTGGCATTTATAAAAAATTCATTCAAAACGGAGTCGTCACTAAGTATTTTCACCTTAGTTGTGCAAATGCACAAAATTATGGTCTGTCAAATGTCTGTCAACACTAAATTCATGTAAATCTTAATATATTTGACTTTCCTTTACCCATATTTAACATTTTTGATGTAAAGATAGTGCAAAAACTAACAGAAACTGGAAATATTACACACCGAAATTGTAACTTTGCTCAATTCTTACAAATCTTGACACAAGATGACATTTCAACAATGTATTTATGCTTAGATTATATAAGAAACATTACCAAGGTTGGTATGTGTACACCTTTATTCAAATAGTCCCCAGGAATGGTGTCATTCTGGTGTTGGTATTCAAATTGATTCTCCCTTAGAAACCGAGCAGCATCACTAATTTAACAAGACACTGAGAGACAGATAGATGATATTATGATTAGTTTTGTAGCTAGGGAAGGGATTTTTCTTAGTCTTTGTCACTCAAGCATCAGAGAAATGAATAGAACCTTCATTAAGGATTTGATCTATCCTAACTGCATTAGGCTGTGCCTTTTGATGAGGTTGAGAAGACCCATTTTGTAACCTTTTTTGGTGAAGATGAATGAAGATATCCTTCTTTGCATAAATTTGAAAGGGGCCCCTGAGAAAATATGATCAATGCACCACAATTTAACTCTCACGAGTTGTCACTTCTAAATAATGGTTATATTTTCTAGGCAGGGTAAAGGTTACTAAAAACATTATGGGATACTGATTGCTTCTGCATATTTTAGCAGTAGAATTTATACATTTGTGGACATACAAGGAAAACAAGGGTGGTTCAGGTAGGATTCATTGTTTTGAATAACTTTGGTGGGATATTAAGTAGGATAAAATTGATCTTGCCAGATCTTTGAGAAACTTCACACCATTTGGAAAACTAAAAGACAAAATGCTTCAGAAGAGCTAAAATATTTCTTCAACCACAAGGTGTGCATCAATGGAGACCCATATTTAAACATTTTCACATAATATCTAAGAATTTAACATGAAGGCTTGAGCCAAAGACTCCATTAAGTATCAAAGACCCCTGGTTCCTCACGCCTAAGATACACTAAAAGGATTACAGACAATCTTTATCAACAAATGATAGTAAAATGATTTTAAATTGTTTATCTCATTATAGGATGAAGGCTCTTCCTGAAATGAAATTGTAAATGCCACTAAACTATCACATGGATGAGATCCTATGTAATTTGGATGTAATTTAACACAAGATTGCAATAGGAATAAGAAAAAGTACTTGCATACATTCTGAAATAAACTAGACATAAATTGGTGAAAGATTGACATAGTTTAATTCGAAATTGATTGAATTCATCAGTAGGGAAATATTCTTTAAACAGTCTCAGAGCTTGTCAATGGTTGTACACTCCTAAACAACTTGACATTATTTAAATCTAAAACACATGAAATTAATAGGTTTCTCACATTGGTCTCTCAAGAAGATGGGCTCTCTCAAATTTTATCTTGAGATTTCAACTCCCGACCATTTGCAATAGTAATCTCATTGCATTTATACATTTCAATTGTTCAATCATCCAAAAATTACCCCCCAAAAAGAAGAATATTCTAGGAACCTTTTCTTGTTACCAATTTGCCTCAGATAGGGACTTTTAACAAAATTACACTTGCAGCTACCAGGTGCAGAAATCATGAACTAATCACATTTATCAAACCCTCGACTAATGACTAGAATGTCATGCCATAACTTTTTGATAGTACTTTTAATCATTCTTGTTCTTTTATGTGAGAAATCCCCATTTTAATCATTTTTCAGTGGCTTTGTACAACCTGATTTGATAGGTATTCCTTTTCATCATCAAGGAAACACCTTTTTCATCCTTTTCCCTTTCTTTCCTCTACAAATTTATTCTGCATCTAGCTTCCCTAGTAATTCATGTTTTAGCAAGTGCCCGAGAAATTCCAACTTCAAAATATCACCCTTTACAAACCTTGGACTCACAAATTAATTTCTAAATCCATTTAATTACACTTTACAAACAAAAAACGACAAGGAATTTAATCAAAAAATGATGAAAAATAATGCGTATTCGTATCTCCAGGAGTCTTGGAGTAAAAAAGGTGGAAAAATAGATGCAATGCATAGCAACCGTTGATTCTGCACCTTCTCAAATTTAGATTAGATTCGTCCATGTGTTTTCTTGGTGAAACTAAAAAAGAGAAGCACAGAGGAAGGTTTCCAAACAAGCGCGGGCCTTCCACTTGCCTTGGTCCCAAGAAAAAAACATTTTGGCCTTTGAAAAGTTTCAGTATAAAAGGAGCCAATAGAAGCATCCATGTGTCTCTTTGGCGCACCTTTAGTATGGTGCCCAAAAGTAGAGACCCAAAACAAGCATGGGCTCACAACGTTTCTCAGACGGGACTAGTTGTTGAGAAATTTGAAGGACTAGTGGAAGTTTCCATGTGTCTATGGTCCGAGAAAATTCCATCAGCCGTTGAAAATTACAAGCAAGGGAAAAGTGAGCGGAAACCTTCAAGTGTCCCCCTGATGCTTCTTCAAAAAAAAATTTAGGGGCATGTCCCCAAATAGGCATTTCCCTCCATGTTTCCCAGGCCTTTAGAAAGTTTCTTGAAAAATTTAAGTAAAGAGAGGAGCCGGTGGAATCCTCAATGTGTCTCCTTAGCGCAATTTTGAGATGTTCCCCAAAAGCAGAGACCCCAAACAAGCACAGGCTCACCACATTTCCATGGTACAAAAAAGCTACAGCGATCGCATGAAAAAATTTCTAAGTCTTGGAAAGTTAGTGGAAACCTACACGTGTCTCCCAAACAAAACTCGGAAGGTCAAACCAAGAGGAAAATTTTCAAATGAGTGCCAACCCTCCACTTGGACAAAAATTGTGTTGAAGCGGGCCTTTGATTTTCAAAGTGCCCCCCCAAGCTGCATCCAATCAGAAAGGAACACTTTTTTATAAGTATTGGGACAAATATTGATAGGGAAAACAAAACGCGAATCTGCAAAAAACCTGATTTTACACCCAAGGTACAAATTCATTCACATGTACAGAGGAACGGAAAACAAAATCTAGAATTAAAGTGATCCTCAACCAAAGGAAGGCACTAATCATGGCAACCAAATTTAAGACAGAGCTTTCGTGCATCAATACGTGGAGATAGAAAACATGACAGATCCCTCAAACTGAAGAATTTCAAGGACAATAGGGGAGAGATCAAATTGAGCACAAGGAGGCCCCAAAACCCACTTGCAAAGATAGCTTCGAAGCATGTTTTTATTGAAATATAGGTGTCTTATGATCATTTTTTTTCCATTATAGAGGTATGAGTTAGTGATTTTATGTTAAGCTCAAGCTAGGTGACAACTGTAAGTGAAAAATGATCATGTTTTATTAGAACGAACACGTCACACAAGTGACTGTTAAGATAAGAGGGTTTAGGAATATAACCTGCAAGATCATTAATTAATTTTAAACAACTCTTTTAGGGTTCTCTAAGGTGTTCCATGTTACTAAGGGTCATACAATGAGTTCCAATTTTGTGGTACATTTGGGTGTGGCACTCCATGTGCATGACTTCCGAGATTTTTTTTTGTTTTAACAGTTCACGTCAATGTAAAAAAAATTCAATTATTGGGGTTACATCCATCTATCATTAAAAAATATATTTCTAAAAAAAACTTAAAATGAGTAAGTGTAATTTAGTGCAAGTGAAAATTAGAAAACCATACTTTTTTCTCAAAACTTGTGATTCTCGCATTCGAAGAGACCACTTCAACTTAAGGTATTTTGATAGAAGTTTTTTGGGTTACAAATACTTCATCACTATAAGAGAATGAGTTAGTATTATTATGCTCTCACAGTTCCAATAAACCACTCAATGAAAAACCTTAAATTTTGTACCCGCACGCGATTGACCTTCCTTGAGTGATTACCAAACTAATCACAAGATTTACATAAGGGTCCCAGTGGCCTTTTATACAATAGATCACATGTGAAATTAGTTTCAACCAAACCTCACTACTTCCACCCCATGCCTCTTAAGGCCTTAAAAAAATGTATTTTTCATGCGAAAGACACATCACACCACAACATTGGAGATGTATGCAAATTTGGAAAAATTGCCTTTGTAGATGAACGTAGCAAGGTATTTCTCTCTATGTTTTTTCTATTTCATTTTTTTGTCAACCCAATTGGGCTAGACATTTTAGCCAGGTCACTCCAAAGAAAACAGTTCACACGCTCTTGTCTAATCATTCATCTGTCATACGTCCAACTAGGTAAAACAAATTCAACATTCAAGAAAACTGTTATTTTTCCTATATACCTGGGCACACTACAACTAATTCTCCCAAATCCATTTGCAGCTACAATATTTATCCAAAAGCATGATTTATATGCCTTGTTGGATATCCTTTCACTATTTTTGAAGCTCCACGTAGGTTGTGAACAAGCAAAGTGTGCAACACCTCTCAACAGACCCTCTCTACCAAGATGTGATTAAAAATTTGAAAGAGTTTCACAGAACGGAATAATGAAGGAGACAAAACATAAGATTGGTGTTGAAAAGGTTAGAATTCCCCTATAAAAGGTGCATAGGGAGTAGAAGAAACGAAATCAACATAGCAAGAACTTACACCAAAGTATTTTAAGCCAAAAAATTCTTCATCAGCATATAACATATAAAACATTGACTTGAAACAACTTCCCTTTTGTTCTCAAGGGAAACAAACCAACTTCAGTGTAGATACATATTGAGATAAAAAGAAATTGTATAAGGATAACCTGAGAAGATGTTGAGGCTACAAATTTTTCTCTGTGCGCAAGTTGATAAACAAGAATGGTAAAATATTAGGATGGCTATGGGAAAGAGTGTCCTTCCCTTACACAACTGTGTCATTCCCTCACTACCAAATGTCCTTATGGATGACTAGAGAGTGTTCCAAAGCTATTATTTTATTGTAGAAGGGGAAAGATAAAGGTTTGAGTTAAGGAATGTAACTTTACACGTGTCAATGCATTCTTTTAGAAGTTTTTAAAGCCTTTTAACATCTCTAGTCTACATATAGCCTGCAAGTCACATTATTTGAATAAAAATTCCAAAGTCTTTACAACCAATCTACATGGGGAATATCATACAGTGAAAATATCTTGTACTAAAGTATATGGCATTACGCTAAAAAAATGACCTAATTGTGCCTTAATAATCTTCCTCACTTTATCCAGGGCCCCTTAATTAGCTCAAGTTGTTTATGTCATTCATAAAAGAAAGATTTGTTGGAATGTGTTTGATGTTATGGTGAAATAATCTGAATGCTACGGGAGGAAGTGTTTTTATTTATTTATTCCAACATGGAAACATGGGGGCACTACCTCTCATTGTACTTTTAATAGTATCATCCTTGATGCGACATAACATTAGGTAGCAAGAGGGATAAGGTAACTATGAAATTCAACAAAACCTATTCTATTTTGGGACAAGGTATAGTTTCTTACAATTAAAAGTGTGGAAAGTTAAATACATTTTAAAATTTTGTCAATTTCTTAATATTTTGTAAAGATTGACATTTCCCTTGATTTTATTCCTGAAATATTGTTTTTGCTTATTACCCTTTCTAAGTTTCAAAACTCAACATATTTCATTTTTTAGAATTTCAATTGTCCTATGATCATGGGGTGCACAACAATAATTGGCTTCAAGATGTCACACAAAACTCAACACATCACAAATAACCAAAGAGACGTCTTGCTACATACTTTAATGATTGTATCACCTCATAAGACATATAATTCCAACATAAAAATATAATTAGTCCACATAACAAATAATTTCAAGAAATTATGTCGTAGGCATAAATCCAACACACACATGTGATTGAAAAACAAAATCATCACACTGATACAAAGGAAATAGGTATCATGTGACCTGAAAACTACAAATATACACAAAAAAATCCAAGAAAAGATCCTATAGTATATATAAACCAAGGGGAGCATCAAGCCTCAATCATAAAAATGTCTAACAAGACTCACAAGAGTACACATAACTCAAAACACCAACTCCACACATCACAAAACATCACGAAACAACTCCGGATATCTCCAAATGAAACTAAAAAAAATTCATAAACATCCCAAAGAATCACTAAATAACTCCATATACCTCCCAAAGAATCACCAAAAAACTCCATATACGTCCAAATAGAAAAAATCATAGTGCTAGAAGCAAGTCGGGTCACTCATTAAAGAGCCCCATCAAGAATAGCGTGGTACTCAACCATAGAGTGCCATCAATAATATCAGATCACTCAACCATAGAGTGTTATTGAGAACATTAGGTCACTCAACCATAGAGTGCCATCATGAATATCGTGTCACTCAACCACAGATCCCCATCTCTTTTCTCCATTTAATGAGTTTGGGTCACCCTATGACCCTAGAAACATAGAGGCCCATCACCCCTAACCCAAAAGACATAAAACTCGTGCTTCAACAACCTGCTAATTAACTCTAACTCCTTGGGGCATACCGCCTCACAAAGAAGTGGGTCTATAGGTTCCACCACTCCATGGTGAATCTCACGACCCTATTGCAACACCTAATAACATAAGAAATGACATAACAATCTACCTCAAATGCCTAGTGGGAAAAAATCCCAAGCTTTGGGCAAGGCTATAAAAATTTTAAATATGAAAAGAATATTTAAAACTTAGAAAAATAAATGGCTAAATAGGCATAGTTAGTGAAAAATCTGCATGTTAGTGTAATAACCAAATAAAACACCCAAAATATAAGAACACACCAATCAAGAAAACCTGTTGGTTCTGACAAGAAAAGAGATAATGATCAATTTACGAATAAAATATGTATATAGAAATAACACATTACAATAACTACGTGGCCTTATCTTACCACCAAAGGTGTACTCATTGAGTTGCTGACACTCGAATGTCGAGACATGGCTCATAAAAATATATAAGTAACCAGAAATGAGTATATCAAATAATGTAATTATCATCATCTCTTTCTGAGTCATCCCTCCATACTCCCAAAAGGCTCAACATAGTCAAAATCACATAGGATTTTTCAATGGATAACCCAATAAAAAATATCAAGGCACAATATTTTTCATAAGTTGAGGATAAGGTGGTGTGCATCCACAATATACTGAGAAAGCTCAAAGTATACTAAACAACTAGAAGTGATTTTTCACTCTATGTAATACTCCTCTTCCTCACTCGTACTCAGTTCAAGATTCTAAAAACCTGGTCCATGCCTCCTCTCTCCAAACATACACTCTTAATGGTTGCTTCCCTTAAGGTCGTCTCATGTAAGGTTCACAACATAACACATAAATACATCATTAACACGATGGTGATTCACACAAATTAACCATGGCATCTTAAACATGGTTTATATAAAGGGTATAAATAAATCATTACTTTCACGGGTTATGATACATCACATTTCCACATAATACACCTAAGGAGAAAGTACTACACAATAGGGGTCATACAATCACCGTATGCCCCTAATTTACAACATGAGCCATTACATATTACACAAATTATAAATAAGATGAAAAAAATGAATAACTTTACAACATAGAGTCAATTGTAATATAACATGGCTGCAAACATGATTCATCATGAAATGGTGGTGACATCATGATAAAATCTAATTTACTACGCACCGATTTTTTTTTTACAACCCATCAACACACCCATATATCAAAGAATAACAAGACACTCCAACACTCTACAATCTGTAATAACATTATTTTCACATAAAAGAAGGAGGTAAATCACTCGTGATCTCCTCATTGAATCCACAAAAAGGAGAGTGAATGCTCTCATCAAGAGAACATCAACATAATAAGAAATACGCACTGTGTGACATGAACAACACATGCATTCATAATATCACAATTATGACATTATTCACATCACAACATATATCACATTACACTTCCCATCTCCATCGCTAGCATGTAAGATCAACATAACTCTAATATGTCCGAGAGGTTCGAGAACATGAACATCCTATCTGATACCATATGTAATGCCCACATTTTCAACACCAAAATAAAACACTAAAATCATTCGGAATAACTTTTTGTTTACATTAATTGCATGTTACATAACACCACATTAGATACAAATAAACTAACTAGACATCACGTAGGAAACTTACATAAACATGAACCCACTCATACAATAGCATAACATAGGTTACACATAAGTGTCTTACTCAAACGATGTAAACCAAGACAATGAACCAATTGAAAAAAGAAACATAGGATAGAAATACTCCATGACATGGCCTTTTCATGATTCACATATTCATTACCTTTAGGTTTCCATTGTATGACCTAATAGTTTTCAATAGAATTTAACACATAAGGTTTAAAATTTCCTATTTTTCATAATTCAATTACTTTACTTTGCAGCAGATTAGTTTTTAATAGAGTATGCACGGTTGGTTCCTTTTTCCAATTCCATTAGTTATCCACACCTCATTTATTAAATAAATTCATTTTAAACAACTATGAGTCTCCTAATATTCGATTATTATGTTAAAGGTTTGTTTCTAAAAAAAATTAGTTGAATATAATTGTCTAAAGATTCTTATAACGTGGGATCCTTCATTCCTTTACAACTAGGCTACATGTTTTTGTTTAACATTTCACCTATTGCAGTTCCTTTAGAATTTACTTTTTTCTCTTATGGAATAAAATTTATTAGCTCGATTGTGATTAGGAACGTATATAAAAACATGCACCTTCTAATATTTGACTTATGGATTTGTTTGAAAGATTCGAGTTTACTTGGTTTGGAAAAATAATCTCGTTACAAGGAGGAAAATTCACAAGAAGAAAAATAAAGGTTACTATATGTAACGTCCACAATTTCAACACACAAATAAAATAGTAAAAATAGAGAAATACTTTTGTTTTGTACTTTAAATCCTCATTACACAACACCACACAAGCTCCAATAGATATATTAAAACCCACATAAGACACTTACACAATTCATCGACTCTCGTAGACACATGACAACACCATATACGTTTTGATGCCACACTTTCCCTAGTCAGCGAATGCTAGCAATGACCCAACCATAAAAAGAGACCCATGGATTGGTAAACCCAACAACACCTCATTACCATGATTACATCTTAGTTACGATTAAATTTAAAAAAACATTATTATGGAAGGATAATTTCTCTCTCTCTCTCTCTCTCTCTCTCATCTCTCTTTACCTATAGATTCTTGAATTCATTTCATATTCAACTTACAGTTTGATTTCATTTAATTTGGATATTAATTCCCTTTACGAAGAAACTCCCATAAATTACATTAATTTAAGGCCATATTCAAGAATTAATACGAAGTTCCTCATTCTCGTCTTCTCATGTCAAAGGTTTGATTGTCGCCTACCCCCTTCTTGTTTAGATTTATTTCCTGGTATACGTTTTATTGCGTAACTTTATAACAAAAAAGGAGTTACAAAAGTACTTGTATATAACATCTGTAAGATAGGACCTAATTAGAAGCATGATAACTTACACACAAACAACAATTTATCCTCTGAAATCAAGTACATGAGGTTTGTTTAATTCTAATATGCACATGGGGATATAACCCCTAGTTCTATTATATTAAGGTTTAAACACACATATTTACACTATAAGGCTTCTCCAAAGGACACCAAGCACTCACTTTCACTAGCCAAGGTAACACGTTTAACTGAGACGACTAAAGAGATCAGTAGTAACAGATTTTAAGTAATAGTACACCATTTCACTAGCTCCATTGGTTCATATGGACCATGAGGAAGCATTTCAATATTTCTAAGAGAAGAGTCACTCCGATTCTAAGGAAGTGTTAGCTTGTGCTTACACCAAAAATTTAGTTGGACTATATCGTTTCTAACCCTCAGGTTTACAACAATGTCGCTAAAAGTGCTGACTATGACGCTAACAGGAAATTGGGATCTTATTTACTTAACCGAAGGTTTTTGTCATAGTAAGTGAAAATATTTATTTCAATAAGTTTCAATTTAATTGAGCTAAGAAAAATCAAGTGAGAAGGTCGATGTTCCACTAGGTTCAAAACTAAGGGTGTCTATGCGATTATGATTATTTATTACATTTTCAAGGTTAAAGATTACAACACAACAAATTTTTTAACACACTGTTAAAATTTAAGAAAATCTATTGAATTAAAAAAAAATTCATTGAAGTATGTATATATATCAAAAATTACCTGTACGTAAATCTAAATTAAATGCACATTCCCAAGTATCCCTAACACTACCTGAATACATATCACCCAAATGTCAAATAGTCATTGTGTTAGTAAGCATGGCAATAAATTATACATATATATACATTCTACAATGACCCATATCATTACATAAGAAGAATTAATTTCACCCACACTTCGCCAGCTTTCTTGCAACTGCAAAACCAATGAGTATGAAATTAGTGAAAATGGATGTCTGACATTCCAATTAGATGTAGCATAATTAATGTTTTCAATTTCCATTAAATGAAAAGAATATTTGAATTCAAAGGAGAAGGTTAGAGACTTGTATTGATTTCATTTCCTTTCAACTTCATTTTCTTAACTAGGCATGAAAAGGCAAGGGAGAGCGAGAAACACTATGGTTTCCAAAAGTTAAATTTCAACAACAGTACATGATAGAGATTAAATAATTATGTAATGTGACAACAAGTTTCCATGATGTTGGAAACCGAAAGGGGTTAAAACTTACTTTTTTACAATTTTCTTGAGTTGCAAAAAATGTTCAATTTAGATTTGAGGTTGAAAGCAACCAATTTTGAAGCATTGTCCTTTGATGTGCAAAACACACCATGAGTAAGTTCTACGTGTCTCCTATACACCAAGAATTCATTGGAACAATGGAATCAGAACTAGTAATTGTTTAGGATTGTGTTTATTAGTTTTCTGAGGCAATCGGGGTAATGACCCCACATGAATGATCTTAAAGTAGTCAAGGGCTCAGAAAACCATGTCCTCCCCACATTTGAGATTTGATGGATGAACGCACACGAGGAGTTTTCCTACTTAGTTCCCCCTATATATGGAGAATTCAACGGAGTCAATATGACTAAGAAATGGTAAACAAGTTTGTAAATGGCGACAAGTTCTGTTAGAGCCGCCGATCATAGTTGAGTCAATTTGACCTAATCAAACAGTGATCGAAAGCCTACAATACCCCTTTTCCAAAATCACCAAGGAATTTTTTTTTTCCTAAACCAAAGGTTTCAAGTAATTTTCTAGTAAAAATACTAGAGGTTTGTGAAGGTGGTGTTGGTGCCATTTTTAAGCTTGCACCATGTTTCCCTAAAATTTTCAAATGTATATCTGCTCGAAAATGTTTTACCCTTTGAATTAAGGGTCTAAATTTATTCCCCTCTAGTTGAATGCTTTAAAATTCTCACAAACTTGTTGTTTCACTCTAATTTGAAGGAATATTCCAAGTTTTCCCTTTTATGTGCCCTAGTTTTTTCTAATTTCATGGGCTATGTCATTTTTCCCTTTGCTAGATCGTGGAAAAATCAAATTTGACCAATTAATACTTGTTGTATTTGATAATCCCAATCCCAAGGCTCGAAAATGTTGTAAAATCATGCTTCCGTGATTTAGAATCAATAAATCTACCATCCTTGGTGAAAAAATTGAATTCTAGGGCAATCCTTGGAATTTTTTGTGTTTTGAAAGTTTCATATGGGCCGTTTCATTCCGTTCAAGCAAATTCATCCTCAAGAGGTATGGCAAGTGGGCGGGTTTTCATTGGCTGAGAGGCGGTTGGTGGGTGGTTGGATTCACTGGGAATTTTTAGACTTTACTTGTGTTAAATTGTAAAAAGTCAAAACTTGGCCTGAAAACCCTACTTCGCGAATAGAGGAGGACATGTGGCAGCACGGTGGAATAGAGTGGGTCGGCAGGCCGGCGGCGAAGGAAAAGGGGGATTTTTTCCCTTTTTATAAAAATAAAAGTAAATTTTTGGCCCAAAAGCCGTGGCCAATAACAAGAGGAAACATCGTCAACAATTTGTAAGAGGCAGGTTGGCGGGTACACGGGAGCAAAATGGATTCATTTTCCCTTTTGGTTTAAAAAGGCGTAAAACAGAATTAAGCACGGGCCCATGAGGAGATCATCAAGTGACAGGGTAGAGGACAATGGGGTCAGTGGGACGGTGGTGGATTTGGAAGGTAGGAATTTTATTTTTCCTTTTCCAAAATGACACAAAATTAAAATTTGATTGCACTGCCGCTATGCAATATCACAAGGAGGACACATGGTGAGGGGAAAAATCAGAGGTACGGGCCCATAGAGCACAAAGTGAAAATTTCCCAATTTCACCAAAAAAAGGTCAAAATGCACAGAATTTGATTGAAGATGATTTGACTGGGACCACACGTTTGTCACGTGTAGCTCCGAATTAAAAGGTGGAGGACGGGAAAGGGTCACATTTTTCCAATTTTCAAAAATGTCAAAATTTCAAAAATAAAGCTGAGTTTGTGCCCAATCATTAGTTGACACGTAGCAGATCAATTGCAACTGTGCATTTTCATTTTGGCAGCCGTTTTCCCCAGGAATCTTGGAATCTTGAATTTTGCATCAAAACGTCAAATTTATAGTGATTTGTGTGTTGGGCCTTCAGGATCATTGGCATCACTTTCAGGCTTCTTAATTCTTTGATTTGAGGTGTTTTGAATAAATGTGACTCACAGAGAAAAAACATGAATTGACGAAATCAAAAATTGCAAAAGGTAGTGTGTAGTTTTAAAAAGGTGAAAATGAGGAGAGGGAAGCGTGTTGCATGCCTCACTTATGTGAAAAAGTTGGCATCTAGGATGGATAATGTTAATATTGTAATAATTAATCTTTTCGGAACACCTAGCAACCTGCAAGTGTTTATTATGTTTGATGTCATTTTCATTGAATCATGAAGGAATTGTTGTAACGAATTGATTCCCATGGCATACTTCTTTTGCTTAGGAAGAAGGCTTAAATAGGGCATAGGGTATATAGTGCATTTTGGAGTATTTAAAGGGGTATGGAGTTGAAATCATGAGAAAATGTCTGACGAGAAAGCACATTTTCTGATAAATCACCAAATACTAGGTTTATGTCTATGTGGTGGAATTCATGTATATGAGTTGGTTACATGTGTATAGTCATCACACAACTTGGAGGATTATTCATGTAACTCTCCCATGTTGTTGAATCTAAACAAGTTTGAAATTAAATTTTTTGTGTTTCTTTAGGGCAATATAGTGTTTATGTATCATTTTAAATGCCTGCAATAGTTTATTATCTTGTTGAAATATTGCATTGAAAGTCTTAGAAATACACAGGACTCCATTTTATGGTTGATAGTTAGTGGCATTTGCAATCTCATTATTTTCAGACGAGCCTTCATCTGATAAGGAGATTAAAAAAAAATCACTTACCTTCCTTGGACTAAGATATTTATAAGCCCTTTGGGGGGTACGTAGGAATGGTTTCCATTAGATTTCTTGTGTTTTTTAAGTGAGTTCTTTTACTTCAAAGCTTTTTGTTGGTGAATTCTCAAAAGATTTGTGTCGAAAGTGCTTCTTGGCTTCCATTATGCTCTTCTGGTTAAAGAATGTCCTGATTATTTGAAGCATGTTATATTATAGTTATTTCAAGTATTGTAGAGGTTCAAGATTTGATATATCCAAGTTGTCTTGTCCGTCCCCCACAAAAAATAATCTACACAAAAAGTACCCATCATTTATCCTGATTTGTATTTGTAAACACGAAGATAAAATCCAGTTGCAAAATAGTATGCATAATAGATCAAGATTTCCAATGTTCAAGTAACCTGTGCCTTTGTTTTAGAGAAAAACCCATGGTTTGAGAGTGACACAAATTGTGAGAGTTCAGATCTGAGGTGTGTTCATGCTTTCATCAAGTGTCTCCATCACAGATTTCAAGGAAAGAGAAAGGAAAATCTTCATATTCTTCCCCATTACAAGGTTACAAAAAGGTCCTCGTACCTTGGTTGACAAGGCACAAAACTAAAACAGCTGGACAAGATCAAGTCCTATTTGAGTCCGCACTCTCCATTCTCCCAAAACCTGCGTGCCAGCTAAAACATAATCCCAGCTACCAACAAATACAAACATGGCATTAATTTGTCTTAAGCTCCATGAAATCTATGGTGCTACTCAGACTAACAAAGGAGAACAAATTTGGATCTCAACAGGTGGTCAAGCATGTCATTTGCAGGACCAAGTGACGGTTCAAAATGAAGCCAATTTTCAGTTTAGCACATTCCTTTTAAAAGTACAAAAATGGAGTAAACAAAGCGCCTAGAGAAGTGAAAAAAGTGAATGCAAGTGGTCACAAAGGGTCGTGTTAATCCTTTATGCAACTATCATTAAAAGGAACAATACGATGTTTGATTCTCTTTACGGGATAGAGTGTTGTTTTGTGAGTCTTGGAAGGAAATAAACATTTTTTTCTAACTTGATTTGTAGGAAAATGGATTTTTATATTTGATGATACATCTAACTCTCGCCGATACGGAAGATAAGAGAATTACTTTGGATTACTCTAGTAGTACATGTTTATAAGGTTATTGTAGCAACCAGAGTTTAAGTTACATAGAAAAAAATAATGTTGTCAATCACAAAGGTGGAGTTTATTTCTTTACAGATTTAAATTTGGTTACATATTATTATTGTAGATTATGTAGTGGTTAAAAAAGTCTATTATAGACAAATGAAGAACCCAAATATGAGAATTATGAAATAAAAGTTAAGGGGATTACCAGCCTGAGGGAAAAGAAAAATGAGTCGCTCAAGTTGCACAGAATAAGCACGACACGCCAGCGACTAGGGTTGAAAATGGTTATCGAGATTGACAAGTTAAAACTCATCTCGTAAGAAGTAGATCAGGGAATCAAAGTGGATACTAGGAGGATCCCCCTCTTATTCATTATATCACCATTCCCCTCCTTAAGAATTACCAAATATTCCGCCATCCTGCAATGAAGCCCAATTTACAAACCCAAACATCTCTTGTGGCATTCAAGGGAAACTAATCAAGGCACCCAGACAAGAATTTATGAAAATAAGAAACTTGACCCAATCCATTGGAGTTTAATCTTGGATTCTTCTTTATGGGAGAAAACAACTCCATATCTTCCATTAGAAGTCTTAAAATATTAATAGGAGAATGGTATTTAGAGTTGTTTGTGAATTTGTCTTTATGCTATGATGGGTGTATGTTTAGAGAGAATAAATTGTAATCATCATGAGGATGCCCACAGTTTCTGCAGGAATTTTTAGGAAAAATTCACAGCTTACACATGCTCCACATTCTATAAAGAACATCTACCATGACACGACAAGCTAAATGTAACACCTGCTAAAAAGACAACCCACTTGAGATCAGAAAAAACCTAGGATTAATTAGGAAAAATTATGGAAGTAATTTTGTTTATTAAAAAATCACAACTGTTACAAGGCAAAAACTACATAACAAGTTCAGAATCAATTAAATCCCACTAGAACACATACTTTTTAATTAATATTATTAAGGTCGTAAGGTCAAAAACAAGGGTTAGAAGGTTGTTCAATAAGGTTACTAAGATGGTAAAAATTCCTACCATACCCACTCTCTAGCAAGCTTAAAGACTCACTGGATTTTTCTCACTAACCCATTAAAAAATTCTAGATTCACTCCCCAATGGATATGAATTTTCCTCACCTTTCTAAGGAATAAAGAAGTCCTCCTAACTCCTCATAAAACTCAAGGTATGGGCTGCGGCCCTCGGGGTTGAAAAAGTTGAAAAGTTTCTCAAGGGCACAGCTTGCGGGCCCCTAGGGGTAAAAATGTTTCCCTTTGCATGGGTCGGCGGAAGAGTGGAAGAGCTTTAGCATTTTTTCACTTTTGGGGGAAAAAGATATGGTTACCCTCCATGTGCCCCAGGACCGGCGGAGGACATGTGTTAAGCTCGATTAGCACGGGAAAAACTACTAGACATGGGGGAAGGAAACATATAAATTTAGACTTTTGCTTCAAAAAGTGCAAGGGGTTAAATTTATGCGAGCATTACGCCACACCTAAAGGGCTACCACATGTCTAGCCCTTCATGGCTATGGGATAACGGGCGCGAGAGAGAGATGTAAGAAAAATTTCCAAAGGGGGTTGGTGGCGTTTTAAAAAGGTTAGTTAATTTCCAAATACTACGAGCCTCCGTTGAGAAATGTCGTAGCAACCCTATTGGCTTGCCGGTTGGCACAAGGTACTGGGGGAAGGAAAAATTATTTAAAAACAAATCTAAAACTTTTTTTTTTTCTTCAAAAATGCTTAAGTTGCAAGGGTTCTTCCCCTCCACAATCACCTCATGGTGCCAGGTGGGCCTCTATTGGCTGCGCGGTGATGGAGAAAATTTAGAAAATTTCCAAAAATTTTTCCAAAGGATTTTACGGAAAAATTCGGGCCGCGGGCCCACAAAGGAAATTTTTCCCGAAAATTTTTCTTCCAAGATGAAGGAAACCTTGAGAGGGGCAAATAAATTGTTATCGAGAAATCATTTTGGGAAAACAAAGACTTTTGTGGAAATATTCAATGTCCTCTTTGCATAAAGCTAATTAATTTTTTTTGATAAAATATAAGGGGGTCAATTTTTAGGAAAACGGGTTGTTGCATGTGTACAAGCGAAATGGTAAATTTTAACTTTATAAATTTTGTAATTTTATTCTACCTCCTTCTCAACATGTCAAATAGACATGAAGGATTGTTTATAAGAGGAATATTTAGGATGCATTTGGAAGGTAATTTTTCTTAATGGTTCCAATTCAAATTTTTACAACTTCTTATAGCAAAAAAGAATGTGAAAGGTTGGGTCCAATTTTGTAATGTTTGAAGGATTTGTCCTTAAGTATTTTAGTATAATGAGTTATTTATATCATAAACATGTTAATTTAATGTCCATTGTATTTATTGCTTACAAGTTTGAACTCTTCAGGTTAGATAAATTATACTTACAAGATGAAATTACCCAAATAGAGATTAATTTTAGAGGATTTATTTTCATTTTTCACCTTCCCAAGTATGGAGATTCAAGTTTATATTCT
>CM034152.1:632361514-632376514 GCA_019776745.2 Taxus chinensis
TTTTTTTTAATTATGATATTCAATGAGGGAATCATATATATATTTAGTTTATTTCTTCTTAGATAAGGGGGTTAATCATAGAATTATCTACAATAAACTAAGATTTGGCATCCAAAGGAAAAATAACTTACAAAATCATTCCATCCTAGTAACATTCACTCAGGGAAAAGGAAACAGACTTCTGCATACACGTAATATGGGGGATGTTTATTTTATCCACCTCACACATTCTATACATTTTCACTATTCTAGATCTATCCTGCTATCACCATGCAACTTACACAGGGCCATCTAGGAATCACTTAAACACACATACACATAAACTACATGGAGTCTGAAATGTAGTGAAGCATCGGTACAAAGTAACAATATTCAGCTAGCTATACCTTTAGATTGTTGTTGCACCTCCACTCCAAGAAAATAATGCATAATTGCCAGATCTGACATCTCCAAATTCTTGTTTCTTTCTACTTAACATTTATCCATGAGCGATGAAGTTGTTACCTATCTAAATGAGATCTCACATAAAGGCAAACATTAGAATATCATTACAAGATGTTAATACAGAGGGTAGCTCTGAGGAACTTCAAATGAATCCTTTCTTCAAGAAATAACTGTCAATCTTGTAACATCACCAAGCACGAGGTCTTGTTTCAATTTTTCAAACCCATAAATAGCCCTTTTTAACTTGTAAACCAACGTTCTTTTCCTGGAATTTTTCATAACCAATATGGTTGTTCCACATAGAAAACTTTCTTCCTCATCCTAAAACCATTTTCGGAAGCTGATTTTATATCCATCTTATAAGATTGCCCGTTGTGTTGGTGCAACAATGATCTAATATAATCTTGACTATATAAAATTCTAGCAACTGGAGCGAAATTGCTCTAACAATCTACTCCAGGCATTTTGTTGTAAATCCCTTAGCAACATCTTTTTGTGTTTATTCGTAGAAAACCTCAACATGATATTTCACCTTATAATCCATTTAAACACCAATCACTTGCGTATCTTTTAGAAGTTTGCACTAATCCTCATGTATTGTTTTATCAATTGCATGCATCTCTCATATCATAGCTTCAAATCCATACTTTTTTATTTACATCGATCCCATACACCAAAGGTTCAACTTGTATGGGTCCTAAACACCAAATTGAAACTGGATTCCAATTATAACTCTTCTGATATATTTCATTTAAACTTCGTACCGTTTGTGAAGAACACTTGACTTGATTGTGTACTAAACTATCACCTGGAAGAGGACTTCCTGAACTTAATGAACTGGGGCTTGACTTCAAATTGATCTTGTGGGGAGAGGAAGAAATTTTTTGAACATATTGGGGGGGGGGATACCCATGATGATGGTGTAATTTTTTTATACTCCTTTTTTTCCATTACCATGCTCCCCCCTTCATCGAAACCACATCTCGACTATATCCATTTATGTGTGTCAGATGATTATAAACTTGTATCCTTTCATGAATTTGAATAGCCCCAACGATACAAATTGGCATTTGCATCGACGTCTTCCACTTCGTTTCTGGAACACAAACATATGCACAGGAAACTAACTACATGAAGTGTGCTACCTGAGGCTCGTGTTCCACTCTAGGGGCTTCCTGGGAGTGATTTCTGACGCAATTTTTGTTGGCTTCGATCAAAATATAAGCTATGGTTGCTACTTTTGCAACTCCATAATACAATTATGAAGGTTTAATTGAATACAACATACTTCACGCTATCTCCATAATGTATGGTTCTTTCTTTTTGCAATTCCCATTTCAGTGTGGGGTATAAGAGGTGTCAGTTGGTCTTTAATTCCATGATATTCAAATATGTTAGTAAACTCCATTGGAAGTGAATTCTCCCCCTCTATATGTTCTGAGTATTTGAAAGAATACCCGCTTGGATTTTCTACCATAGCCTAAAATTCTTGAAGCATTCAAATGCCTCAGATTTCAGCTTAAGAAAATAAACCCATGTGTGGCGTGAGAAATCATCAATAAGTTTCAGAAAGTAAATATTCTTAACCAAATATTCCTATTACATGTCACCACAAATTTCGCTATGCACAAGCTCTAGAGGATATTTTTCCCTTCATGATTTGTTCACTAGAAAACTGTCTCGATGTTGCTTGCCAAGTGCACACCCTGAACAAACTTCTTCTTTTTCATGAATTGTAGGAAGTCCTCTCACCATGCTTCTCTTATGAAGCAAACTTAATCATTGACAATTAAAATGACCATACCATTGGTGCTATAACCATGAATCATCTATGGTTTCCTTGAGGGCATGCATCTTAGTGGACACCAAAGTGAGAGGAAATAATCAATTCTCTGTCATATAAGCCTTTGCCATAAGATAATGATTAGCTGATTTATCAATTATTTTGCAGCAATAATCTTCAAACACAACCTTGTAATTTTTTGCTACAAGTTTCCCAATACTTAAAAGATTATGTTGTAATTTGGGCACATGCAAAGTGTCATGAATAAATGTAGTTTCTCCTTGCTTAGTTTTCACTTCAAGGGTACCTTTTCCCACATCAACCTCTTTTCATCACCAAATTTTAATGAATTTCCCTTACAGATTCAATCAATTTGACAAAAGAGATTAGATTTACCTGTCATATTGATTTGAAAACAACTATCCAAGAACCAACATCATTTTGAGTTATTTGCCAAATTGAAAGCAAAGAGAATGTAGAGTTTTTTCCTTCTTCAACTGACTCTTCAGTATAGTTGGCTCTTGGACTTATTCAAATCATATTTGATTATAGTGATCCATACCTTTCACAATCTTGGAACTGGATTGCCTGTCTTCGGGGGATCCATTTCATTTAACTTATTCCTCTTCCTCTACCACGTCCTCTAGATTAGAAGACACCTTTCATATTTGATTGATTGAGAGGGTGTGTATATTGTTCTTCAATTCTTAGTTGAAGTAGACTGGAGGCTTGAAACTAGGTTACTCTAGAACGTTGCATACGCCCCCCTCTTGAAATGTGAAAGACCCTATCTGAATGTGGTTAGATCTGACTTTATTTCAATAACTATGACCATGGATCGAACTTGGAGGAGGAGGAAAGAGATCTCAAAATATTTCTACAATTTTTTGCTTATGACATTCCCTTGAGTTTTTAAGATGGTTCACAATAATTTGAGCCCTAGTAATTACATCTTTAAAAGACTCAGCTTCTTCATACTTAAACTGTCAAAATCTCTTCGAAGGGTTTGAAGTCTCACTAACCTTATTTCGTTAGATCCTTGGTATGTAATTTTTAGGGCTTCCCATGCATCCTTTGACTTTGTCATACCACCTATATGGGAAAAAAATTATATATCCAATGTAGATTGGATAGCGAAAAGAGCTCAATTGTCCTTCTTTTTGTCTTCTTTTCGTCTTCTAGCTCTGTGAGGGAACTATTTTTTTTTTTAGCAAGCTTTGTTGACCAACTTGTATTTTTAATTGGCCCATCTCATGTTTCCTCTTGTTTGCCATGTGTTTCCTCTACCCATCTTGATAGGATTTGCAATAGCTTAGGGTCACTTCTTCATCTCTCAACTCAGGATTTTCCACTATGTGTTTCTTTATCTCAGAGAGTTTTAAATTTCAACTCATCATTGTTGAGTTTATGTAGCTCATCTAGATCCATTTCTCATCTTAATTGTTTTAACCGGATTCCATTTTAGTGGTTTGGTTGTGGTGTGTGTTGTTCTCGATCATATGATAACTACTTGCCCTGGGGTATGGCTCGAAATGGATTGAGCTATTTCATTGTTCCTATTTTATTTTTTTTGATTGATGTGGGAATAAATCCACCTCACTGAGGGGTGTTTACCCATCTCGCTTATAAATCTCACTGAATTTCATAAAGCTTTCCCTCTTATCTATTTCTATCTTGTCACATGCATGGATCATTCCAAGTTTTCTTTGCACATTTTCTCAAAGGAAGGCATGTTTAATAAAAATTTTCTCGATTCTAACTACTACAAAATGTGAATATGATTTGAGGGTTTTGTGGAAGTATGTCCTAGATCTTATCATTTTCAAGAAAAAATTTCATTTGGGAAACTGAAATTTGTGGATTCTTTGAATCTTCTTTATGAAAATTACACCTCTGTTGCAATAAGAGAACTGTATCTTTCATATTTTTTGCTATTTTCTTGTTTAGCTATACGTTGATCTATTTGGTCATTCTTGAAATGGATAAATGAAGCACATTGAATGGAAAACTTCATTGCAATATTAGAAACTTGAACTTGCTTTGAGATTTGATGAAAGGTATGTATTTTGCAAAGTGAAAGATACTTGTAACTCTTGGTAAAAATTCTAAAAATATTCCTTCATTGTAGTAGGAATGTTGTCACTATTTGATATGTGCTCTTATCCTATTCCTTCATTTTAGGAGGAATGTTGTCACTATTTTTTTTATGGCGGCCATTTGAATATTCTCATTCTTTAATGAAAAATATGTGTTCCCAATGCAAAATTAAGGAAAATTTGTGGATTTTTGTACTTTACTATTCTTCTTTTGAAAAATTACTACTTAAAACTTGATGTGACCATTGAAGCCTTAACCACTTCATGTTATTGATCAAACATGCCGACAATGAATTTCACAAAAGCCATCCTCTAGAAACCCATTGTTCTATTTAATTTTATGGAAGTATTACATTATTTTACTTTATTTATGCATTGGTTGAAATGCATACTTTAAATGCACATGTGCTTTAAAAATTTTATGAACATTGCAAATGTGTATTCTTTTTTTGAAGTCATGTTCATCTTGTTTTGTACCCAGATTTTGTTCACTTTTAATTGATGATGCATATACATTCAAATTTGAAACTATAATGAGGAGAAACTAACCCCAAACTCTAATCAAAATGTTTTTTCCTCTCTTTCAGGTATAGGAGTAGTATCATGAAGCTTGGATTACTAAATCAATAACTTACAAGGAACATGGATTCGTCTTCCAATTTACATTTCCAACTTTAAATTTATCTGAATTCTTACTTAAATTGCCATATACCATGACTTGTGTGGGAAAATTGTATAATTTCTTATGAACATATACAATTTATCTTATATAATGAGTTGTACATTGTTTCCTTTACATTGCTTTTCATTTTGTACAACTAAATGAACATTTGAAAACTCAATTTAGTAATACAACTGCATATAATAATAATGAATTAAAAATTATTTGTTTATACCGAATTTGAAACTGTGGTTGAAAGAATAAAAACTTGAAGCAACTGTGCATTCATACATGGAATTTTAAAATCTGCAACTTAACCCTTGATGTTATAACATGAATTTTTTTTATCTTTGGTGTTTTTCCCATCTCTATCAAGGCCCTACAAAAGTATTTCATGGCTGATGCATGATATTGGTGAAGATGATAACTTTAATGGCTTCATATATGACTAATGAGCATCCTAAAACCGTATTCAAAGTTTTTGATTTACTTTTTATTTTCCCAATCATCCATTGAAACTGAGTAACCTGAAATTTTTTTTTCAGCCCCTTTCTCTCTGATGACAAAAATTGGTCAACATGAACCTAAGATTTTTTGGATATGTTGATATGTTGCCCAGCTAGTATTTATTTGCATTATCTTTTAGTTTGAATGTTATAGCTTTATGAACGATTGTTAACACCAAAACAAGTATAAAACCCTTGTTTCTACTCGATATACAATATATTGATAAAACCATTTGAGTGTGGATATTTTGATCAAGTTTGATTAATGGAAAACATAGAGGAATCTCCTAGCTATCACCACATGACTTTTTGTTATCAGGTGAATGAGAAAAAGTGATGGTACAAGTCTGTTTCTAAATAATTTTAAGTATATCTCTAGTTTTACAAAAAAAAAAGTGAAAATATGGATTTAAGAATATTTCATGGAATCATAATAAATTCCTATGATGATTTAAATTTAAATTTTAGCCTTTATATGGTGTAAGCAAGTAAATTTCTCAAGACTAGTCCTTAAGGTAATTTTTGGACATTTTTTTGTGTTCTATGTGAAAAGTTGTTCTTGACAATTTATAACTTGATTTGAAGTATCTAATGGACATTGTGGTGTTAGTGAGTTCATGTAGTAATTCTTTACATATTTCAATTGGCATGGTTGAGTGTTTTGAGGTTGTAGAAGCTTCATTCTTGAAGACTTGTTTTTTAGGACATAATAGGACAATCATGTTCTCATGGCTATTTCATTGTGAGAATGGATGTTGCAGAGATATTTCAGCATCGATGAAGTATATATAGGTCATTGAAAATGTTATTGTAATTTTTTTTATCTTTGGTGATGTTCTTAGTCTCCCAAAAAGATCTTATTTCTTCGTTGTGTGGATAGACCTAGTTCAAGTAGGTCTTCTAATGTCCTCAAGGAGTAAAAAGGAAAATTGTGATTTTTTGTTATTATTTTTTGTTTCTAGATGATATTTGTCTTATGAACTTTTCAACCTATATGGTATTGTGTTTTCATGACTGATGTAACCACTATATGATCTTAAGACATGTATCTAAATTCTTATTTAAGAAGCTTTTGTGTGAGGGTAAAATTGTGAGCAACCACATTATGAAAGGATATAATAAGGATTTTGAACCATATGAAGAGTGAAATTTATCTTTCCATGAAGAACATCCTACAGGTGATGAAGATTATGTTGACCAAAAGAATATGAGAAAGGCGAAAAGGAGTAAGTTTGATGTCTTTAAGAGGATATCAGCTTGAGTATGAATAACAACTAATGCTTGAGGATTAGCGGAGAGATGAAGAGGCCTTTGTGTATTTTGAAATATCATAGATATATAGTAGAAAAATAAGAAGAGTTAAGAATATTGAATAAGAGTAAATAAGTCCATCATTTGTTGAGATAAAAACAAGATGAAAGAGGGGAGCATTCTTAGAAGGTTGATTTTGTACTTCATTGCAAGTCTATGCATCTTAAACATCAGTGGTGAGTGATCCTTGTGAAATTATTGTTTAACTAAATCAAGAGGTTTTAGCCTCCTTTCTAGCTATTTTTTGTTAAATTATATTTAGTGCTGGATAAATTAGGAGTGTTTGTTTCACTAAATATTTAATGTTTTTTATCTATAAGACTAATGGGTTTTCTTACCCTTTATTAAGTCCAACCTATATCTTGTGTGTCATGGTGTTATATTTTCATGCTTATGTGAATGCTTGATAGGTTGCTTCGATGATTTCCTAACTACTTTGATAGTTCTCATATGATAATGGTTTGGATTGAATGTATAAAGATCCCTTCAGTATGTGTTTTGGAAAGATACTGATTCACTCCCCACTCTATGATTGTGCTTCTAATATTTGACTAGATTATACAACCTTATCTAGGTGAAATATTACAATCAAGATTACCTTATGAAGATGAAAATTAAAAAATAAATTTATTCAAATAAATAAATATTCCTAAGATTAAATAGGTTACGATCATATATAAGACATCCATGGTTATATAACACATCATAAAACAATTTATACCATCCTATATAGGAGGCATGCAATCTAAAATTAATATTCCTAGAGTGAAAATAAAAGATGATTTAATTCTTTAATTGATTAATATTTCCATGTTTTTAAATAGAATCATGTTGGAGATGATCCATTCACAAATGAAATAGAGAGATTTAGTTATTATAATATGAATGTGAGCATTTATCTTATCAAGGGAGCATAGAAAAATTATTCAATACAAAAGGATACATTTTTTATTAATGGTAAATGGTTTTGTGGGATGGACCATACCCCAATACAAAAAGGGGTCAAGAACCGAGATATAAAAAAAGAGCACAAAAAGGGTAGGTCGAAAAACCTAGATATGTAAAAAATCCCAACCGATATAAACAACAAACAATAGGTCTATAACCAACCAACAACTTGCTTGCAGGAGGGAAAACAACCCAAAAACAACAGACTTGTAGCCTAGATAAAGTGATTAAAGCACAAGATGAGACAAGAATCAAAACTTGTTAGAAACACTGGTGTGATTTATTTTATTGTGGCATTTCTTTCGTCACTCCATCACCATCCAATCCTTGTTACCTTATTGCGTAAAGATATGAGTAACTAGTTCAAGATTCTTAATGGGAATGTGCCCCTTAATTAGGGTACCATCTATCATTGTTTCCAAAACAACTGCTGGGGTAGAATAAACCTGAACTATCCGTTCAGAGCCTGGAATATTAGAATGTGACTCCTATTGAAGTGTTGGATCAGGAGAAATGTAAATGTCTGAATAATATATTGAATGTAAGAGGAGTGTATAAATACAAGTGAGAATGTGGTTAAGAGGTAACCGCCTGTAACTGACAGAACAGTTACATGTAGCTAAACTAAAACCATGTATTAATTATGCCAACATTCCCCCCCCTTAATATATTGTTTTTACAAATCTACCCCAGATTCATCATCTTGTTACGTCATGACATGTCCTATTTGCTTCTTGCAACAAGGACTTTGCTGGATTTTCTTGAATCTCTATGACAGATGTGCTCTCGTTTGTAGAAAAATAGATGAAGAAGTGAGCTCAAAAGCTCGTGTGGTGCACCACAAATGTGCCTGAGGGCATTTAATCTCCCATTTGTCATCTGGATCGACACAACTCTTCTCCGTCTAGATGTCGAACAAGACTCAGTCCATTATGTCCTCGGATTGCAAGTTTTGGAGACTGGCTAAGAGTAGATACGGATGCTCTTCGGTTCTCTCAAATGCGGCACATCTCTATGGTTTCTTGCAATGTTGCTAACATCTCTGGGGCATGACTTTTATGCTCTCAGACTGTTGCATGGGATCATAGGCTGGTTGTTTGCGTCCATCTTTGATAGCAAATTTGATGAATGAATGAAGGGGCTTAATCTCGTTTTGTTCTGATTTGATTCAAACAAATTCCACATGTCTCCTGATCTTTTGTACGATGCGCTTGCTGATGTATCGCTTGGTCTGCGAACAACAGTTGAGAAGATGTTGGGGGAAGGAGTCTACCAACGCACACCTGGGTTTTCGGTGGGCAATGCCACTCATGTCAAACTCCACACAGTGCTTATAAATTGGTCAGTGGTCATTGCCACATGCTCTCTTCTCCCTCTTTGGTGACTCCACCGTTTCTCAATGAGACTACTTCTTCCTCCACGGTTGTGCTGCGAATCTTTAAAGTTCTGTAGACCTCTTTCTACATCAATAGAAATGAGTTGAAAGGTAAATCATAACCGTCATAACCGTTCTGTTCCTTCCTTGTGCGACTTCTCCTTATCCCTGTGTCTCTACAGGAGCTCCACGTTTAGATAATCCTTTCGTGTTTGCAGAATACATGCGTTTTGGAATGGCACTTTCTCACATACAGTCAACTCTGACGCCAAGATGACTCCAAATTCCACGCAGGTAACCTTTGGCACTGGCTTGGGCTCCTTCCACGGCTTACCTCCTTCCCGCTAGGTCTGCACATCAATTTCCAGCCACGTCCAAACAAAATAACAACAACTCCAATGAAAGGAAATAGAAGCAGGTCGTTTGGATCTCCACGCAAGCTTATGCTCCTATGCTCCTTCCGTGGCAGCCTCTCACGCACTACAATCCATGTGGGTCTCCACGCTCAACACAGCAAAAGGGAGTCTCCATGCCAGCAAAGAACTCTCCAACAGGCACAAGCAACAGAAACGGGACAGTCAATAGTCTCCTCGCACGCACACCATGCACAGCAAAATAAAAACGGGACAGGCAACAGTCTCCTTGCCTCCTCACGCACGCACAGCTCTTCCTTTCTTCCTTCACGCTCAACCAGGCATGCACAGCAAAAGCTTACTCCAAACAATGGGACAGGGAACTCACGCGGGAGTCTGCGCTCTGAACCTCCACGCATGACCTCGACCTACTCTGATACCAATGTTGGATCAGGAGAAAATGTAAATGTATGAATAATATATTGAATGTAAGAGGAGTGTATAAATACAAGTGAGAATGTGGTTAAGAGGTAAGCGCCTGTAACTGACAGATCGGTTACATGTAGGTAAACTAAAACCATGTATTAATTATGCCAACATGAAGATCATATAATTGGTTTTAATAGTCCTCAATTAGGTCTGAATGGGAGCTCATTGTAAGATGTCTTTGTAAAGAATCCTTCCACCATTCATATTTTTCCTTGCGTTTGGAATGTACAAAGTCATCCAAGAGATTTTCTATTTTATAGCATCACTAGCATCTAAATTATAATTCCTATATGCCTAACCACACCCATATCTCTATATAGGCCCTCTATATCCCCTATATAGAGAAGGGGGACCCACCTACCCTAGATATAGATAGGATCTAATAATTATAATCCTCTTAATCCAATGTCTGACTCCTATCTACAAGTTAATTTTTTAGGGAAGAGATTTGGATGTATCAAGATCAACTAGAATCCTGGAATAAGTTGTATGACTTTTACCAATGGTTTTATCATCTACTTTCATAGTAGATAACATGGTATCTCTAATACTAAAAAGGAAAGATGAATAGGGAGTATAGGAAACCGAATTCAAAATGGATGGGAATCAAAGGAGTCATTTCAGGGATCAAAGGACTGGTACCATGGCCTAAAGATGAGACCATGTTCTCCCTAAATGCAATATTTTTCAACAATTAGATCCCTATCCTCAGGGGTTTCAAAAGCAACAATAAAATAGGATTTAACATAGGGATAGAGTTCAATATTACCCTTTATCACTTTTCTCCATCTTTAAATGCAATCATGGAGTTGTGAGAGATTTTTTCTAGAACTTATGAAATATGCAAATGAAACCAATTCGGGCTAGATTCTCCTCCTCCTTAAGGACCTATGTGAGTAGATCCTCCTTGATCTTCAACATAGGAGCCTTCTGAGATGGTTATAGCATCTTTCCTAAATGTCTTGCACTATTTTTTGATTTGAGACAATGGTAGAAAAATATTTGGAGGAACCTCAATTTCCAGACGAGTTTCCCTCCCCTGCAGCCACTGTCTTCTACCAATCATTCCCTAGATTCCCATTAGGATTTCCACCTCCATTAGTGGAGCCTCTATTAAATGCAAGACCAATCAAAGAGAAATATTTATCTCCATTTTCTCTCCCACCAACCTGCACAACACTATCACCTCCAATTACCATTTTCCCCTATTTCTATTGATTCACACCAAACCCGTGTTGGGGGGTGTGGCCATTCTTCTTGCTTCCATTTCTGCAGATGGGTATAGACTGCGCTATATACAATATTCCACCACCTATGCCATATGATCCATTTACAGTCTATTTAGGGTTCAAAAGAGGTGAGAGATTGGCCATCATGAGATATGTTTAGGTTTTTCTTAGTCTTTTTATAAAAGAGATACATTACTACATATTAGCATCTACTTTTTCTAATTCTTTAAGTGTGTAACTAAATATTTTGTGCTTTCATGACATATATAATTAAGTGTGCACAAAAATATTCTCTTCACTCTCTATTTATCTTCTATTGTTGTGTTTTTGGAAATATCCATGGTGACAACTACAACACATAATGTAGTCATAGTTATGATAGAAACTAAACCATAAATTTAAGTAAAAATAATTATTGTAAAATTTGTTAATTTAAAATTTCATAAATTGGAGTAAAGGATATGTAAAACATGATGGGAATACACCTGTTCATTATCCATAATAATGATTTATTAATCTTTTTATACCTTTAAGATTTGGAATTATTGATGTGATAACAAATGATTACAGTTAATTGATCCTAAATTATAACAAGTTTGATAATTATGGTTATGGAATTAGTGATGTGATGCTCATGATTATGGTTATATTATATCTTAATATATAAAAAATTAAAATATAGCCATGATAATATCAAATTCATGAATTCGTAAATAGTAATAACTTAATATTCAACTCGACAAAATCTCATTCCTTAAAACAAAAGAGTAACCTTTAATTCAAGGAGGAACCATTTACAATTCACACAACATGATTTTATCGAGAAGGAAAATAGTTAAAATGGAAGGAGAATAGATATAAGATGAGAAAAGGATCAATAATCTGTTAAATAATACATCATTTCTTATATGTATCTCATTCACACAATAAAATGTTTATTGGATATAACACTAGTTAACTCACGAGTTTTTGGGTTTCTAAAACGTGCATCTAGCATACATTCTATTAAATTATTATGCTATAAGTTACTTTTATAGTTTGTATCATCAAAATTTTATAATAATTACAAACTTTCGAATATATCTATCCATTACCATGAAAGATAAATTAACTAGGTTTTCCTATATAAATATAAACTTTGGTTTTTGTGGTCGACATCAATTCCATTCAATAGGACATTCTTTCATTTACATCTTAGTAATAAAATTTATATTACACACATCTAACTACATAGAGTAAATAAGTGTATACACTAAGGGATATCTACCGTTCAACTAGATGACATAAAGTATACAGTCGAATGGTGATGTACAAAAATTTTACTTTTATATATGATGAATCATTTATTTATATTTTGTACCTAATTAGATAAAACTTTTATCCATTTGATTGTATTTTTTGGCTAACAAATCATATTTTGTAGATTATTTGTTATCTGTTATAGTCATTCAATTGCATTGTTTTATCTATACAATTCCATTTTACAAGTGAATGCTAACAATTTTATCATTCAGTTATGTACATCACTCATGTATTTTTTACCTTTTCAATGTCATTCATTCAATTCTTCCCTCATTTCAAACTTGAAAATTTCTTATATAACTTTAAAACTATCACTCCTTATCATCATGATTGTAATTTTTTTTAAAAAAAATTCACTACAAAAATCAAAGGGGGATTTTATACAGGGTCTTAAATTTAAAATACATTCATATTGACCATGAAAATACTCTAAAAATAAATATTTGTTCCAACAAAATTAAAACATATTCCAAAAGATCCACATAGATTTGAGAACATTCGTGACTGAAAAAGATAACCGCTAACTATAATGATTTTATACATAGAGAAAAATATAAGGTGACACTTATGATACCCATATCCTTAAATACATGGATAATAATGACCTTGAATTAACCTTGATTTAAATCATTCCTTAATAGCTTTCAAAAAATACTTATTTTATTCATTTAGAGCGATGGGGAAAATGTTATAGTTTTTGAACATTAGCTAGGTTGTTTTACACAGTTTAAGGCTAAAAGTCCATCAATTTTTACATCACATATATTTAAACCACATTTCTTATCATTATTGATGATATTTTTCATTGATTTCAACCCATGATTTAGTCCATTTGTTTCTTTTACATTAGTTACAAGATCTACCTACAAGCAAAAAAAAAATTACAATCATGGGAACATTAGATTTGAACATTTCAATTTCCCCTAAAACTAGAAAAAGGAACCTTTTCTGCAGGTTCTTATAGTAGTGATCAATTTGAAGATTGATTTTTTCCTTCGCTATCATAGAAATTCCATCATTGGTGCCATACGACATCTTTTGATTGAATCTCAGAAGGTAACCCCTTATTAGATATGTATTCAGCACTCCGTAAAAATTTGTGTTCTATCACCTCAAATTCCTTAACTACAAACTTGTGTGATTGGTCCATATGGAAACCCATGATTGGTCCACTTTGTAAAATATTAACTTTTTAACTTTAAAACCTTTTTAAACCTTATTTGAATCTCGTTGTCTTCCAAGGGTCTAAGTCTTAATGATTGATTCCATATGGGTTCAGTGGTCTCCCTTTACATTTTTAGATATCCCATGAAGTATTAGAGCATGGTCCCATTGAGGGGATTTAACTCCTATTTTTTTACAGCAAATGGTTCCATACTTATTTTTAAAGCTAGCTACGGGAAATAATGAAATCTATGCATAAGTCAAAGCATAATAAAAAGTCCCACTTTTTCATATGTTTTGTACCTTTATAAACATGAATTTTTAGCTTCTTTTATTTTCAAAAGGTAATATCTACAAAACTATACACATTCATGAAATTCCACAAACTAAGGAAATGTTTTGTGTAGAGTTTAGAATACATGTAAATTTTAAAAAAAATTAGCAAAAAAATGGTCTTTTTCTTAATTTTATTCATATGTTGTTTATTATGTTATTAAAAAGGAACGACTGTCCCCCGTGGGTTTATTTAAATGAAAACTTATTTTCTCACCATGAAATTTTAGATGTATGTCCAAGATTTGAATATCAAGGTCTGCCAAATTTTCTTTATTTTTTATTTATATTTTTTTATTAATTATTTAGTGAAGATGTTTTTAAATAAATGGCGTACATATGTCTATGCCAATAACTTTTAATATTTGTATCGAAATTGAAATTTTTTTCATAGCTATGAAAAATACTTCAACAAATAGTAAGTTTTTTTTTTTTCAAATTTTTTGGATATATTCTACTATTTTTCAAATTGGGTTGATTTGGTACTATTGATTGTCCTAAAATACCATATGTTAGAAAATAATAAAAAATAAATAGTAAAAAAAGTTATGAAAAAATGAAAATTATATTTTTAGAAAGGTAATAAAAAAGCTATATTTAGTGTTAAATTTTTGTAATTTTACTCATTAGTTAACACTAATTGTGTGGCATCTATTTGGCAGATTTTGGGAAACAATCATCCTCCAAATGGAGTTGGTGCCAAAATGTGAAAAATAAATGCCACATAGGTGCCACATAGGGGGCTTCACGCGACCTGCCACCCTAGCATCGCCTGTACATTATCCTTCCAAATTAGGTTTTTTAAATTTCATTTCGTAAAAAAATATAGTTTTTAAGCAATATAGTTCAATTTTTTAATTTTAAATTTAGTTTTACAAATTTTATTTTCAAACGTATACTTTTAAAGTAATTATAGTTTTTTTTAATTAGAATATATATATATATATATAAAATCTAATTTTTATTGTTTTTATCTAATACACTAAACTTTAAAACATATTGTTAT